>JAPXFY010005875.1:0-7500 GCA_030674185.1 Monoplex corrugatus
TGTTCATCCTCTGCCACCACTTCTGCATCACGCTGCACTGGCTGTAATAAACACAACCCCCATGTTCACGTGTCTTTTTATATTGGCACAAAATGAACGTGTCCACATCATTATGGATACAGCTGTAAACAACTATAATAATCACCTATTACTGTCATAATTATTTCATTTTATGTCTGAAGCTAAAATCTAACCCAAAACATAATGCTCAACACATCACAAATCATGTGTTATCCTTATCTAACTGGCATCTGGCCAACTGGTACAACTGTGCCTTTTATGAAATCTTTGTACAAGTTTGTCAGGTACTATTGTGCAATATCTTTTAGATCTAATGGTGGTGAAGACATTTATATTGTGCAATGTCTTTTAGATCTAATGGTGGTGAAGACATTTGTACAAGTTTGTCAGGTACTATTGTGCAATGTCTTTTAGATCTAATGGTGGTAAAGACATTTGTACAAGTTTGTCAGGTACTATTGTGCAATGTCTTTTAGATCTAATGGTGGTAAAGACATTTGCACAAGTTTGTCAGGTACTATTGTGCAATGTCTTTTAGATCTAATGGTGGTAAAGACATTTGTACAAGTTTGTCAGGTACTATTGTGCAATGTCTTTTAGATCTAATGGTGGTAAAGACATTTGGGCAATTTCGTCTTGCTCTATCATACAGCATATTTGGTTTTATATCTAATGGTTGTACAGACATCTGTACAAGTTTGTCTGGTGCTATCATACAGTGTATTGGGTTTTACATCTAATGGTTGTACAGACATCTGTACAAGTCTGTCTGGTGCTATCATACAGTGTATTGGGTTTTATATCTAATGGTTGTACAAACATCTGTACAAGTCTGTCTGGTGCTATCATACAGTGTATTGGGTTTTATATCTAATGGTTGTACAGACATCTGTACAAGTCTGTCTGGTGCTATCATACAGTGTATTGGGTTTTATATCTAATGGTTGTACAGACATCTGTACAAGTCTGTCTGGTGCTATCATACAGTGTATTGGGTTTTATATCTAATGGTTGTACAGACATCTGTACAAGTCTGTCTGGTGCTATCATACAGTGTATTGGGTTTTATATCTAATGGTTGTACAGACATCTGTACAAGTTTGTCTGGTGCTATCATACAGTGTATTGGGTTTTATATCTAATGGTTGTACAGACATCTGTACAAGTCTGTCTGGTGCTATATCATACAGTGTATTGGGTTTTATATCTAATGGTTGTACAGACATCTGTACAAGTTTGTCTGGTGCTATATCATACAGTGTATTGGGTTTTATATCTAATGGTTGTACAGACATCTGTACAAGTTTGTCTGGTGCTATATCATACAGTGTATTGGGTTTTACATCTAATGGTTGTACAGACATCTGTACAAGTTTGTCTGGTGAGTGTATTGGGTTTTATATCTAATGGTTGTACAGACATCTGTACAAGTCTGTCTGGTGCTATCATACAGTGTATTGGGTTTTATATCTAATGGTTGTACAGACATCTGTACAAGTCTGTCTGGTGCTATATCATACAGTGTATTGGGTTTTATATCTAATGGTTGTACAGACATTTGTACAAGTTTGTCTGGTGCTATCATACAGTGTATTGGGTTTTACATCTAATGGTTGTACAGACATCTGTACAAGTCTGTCTGGTGCTATCATACAGTGTATTGGGTTTTATATCTAATGGTTGTACAGACATCTGTACAAGTTTGTCTGGTGCTATCATACAGTGTATTGGGTTTTACATCTAATGGTTGTAAAAACATTTGTACAAGTTTGTCTGGTGCTAGATCTAATGGTTGTAAAAACATATGGGCAAGTTTATTCTAATAGTTGTAAAGACATTTACACAAGTTAATCAGGTGCTATCAACCAGCCATAACTTCATTATTAACTTTTCATATTTCTGATTCCATCACACTTTATCAACTTGTGTTTTTTTCATTCTATAATTATTTTGGTATTAACCAAGGCACACATTTGAATTCAACAACTAAATTTGTCTTTTCTTATCACTCTATCAGTTGTGCAGATTTGGACAGGAAGCGCTCTAGACCAACCTTTCGCACGACAGGTTTGACAATCACATCTTCTAGTGCGTCATCTGGTTTCACCGAGGTCATGTTTTCATACAATATGCTAATTTTCTTCTCGTTGTCCCACCCACTTGGTCTGTAAGGGGGAAAAAATACAACAATTTAATCTGCAAATCAAAACTCTTCATAAGTTATTAAAAGACAAGAGCCACAACTTCAAAAGTATCATCAACAACAACAACAACAATACCCCCCCCCCCCCCCCTCAAAAAAAAACAACAACAAAATATGCACATAGCATGTTCACGCATATGATATATTGACATATATCTTCATGTAAGGTCAGTAGTGTAACTAAAAGTAAAATACAATACACAGCATCACAATGCATACATACCACAGCAAATATTTCCACAACACAGGAAATAACCTTATAGCTAACAAGATATTGAAAAATATCTTTATAGCTAATATTTATAAAGACAGGGGAAACATCTGTAGCTAATATTAACAAAGACATTGAAAAATATCTTTACAGCTAATATTAACAAAGACATTGACAAATATCTTTACAGTTAATATAATAATTCATAAAGACAGGAAAAAATTACTACAACTAATATTAACAAAGACACTGAAAAATACCTTTATAACTAATATTTACAGACAGTGAAAAATAACTTTATAGCTAATATTAACAAAAAACATTGAAAAATATCTTTACAGCTAATATAACAATTCATAAAGACAGGAAAAAATTACTACAACTAATATTGACAAAGACACTGAAAAATACCTTTATAACTAATATTTATAGACAGTGAAAAATAACTTTATAGGTAATATTAACAAAGACATCGAAAAATATCTAACTAATATTTACAAACACAGGGAAAAATAACTACAGCTAACAAAGACATTGAAAACTAATGTTATAGGTAATCTTTATAAAGATAATGAAAAATATCTTTACAGCTAATATTTATAAAGACAGGGAACAGTAACTTAATAGCTGATCTTTACAGACAATAAGACAATGGAAAATAACTTTACAGCTAATATTCATAAAGACAGGGAACAGTAACTTAATAGCTGATCTTTACAAAGACAGTAAGACAATGGAAAATAACTTTACAGCTAATATTTATAATGACAGGGAACAGTAACTTAATAGCTGATCTTTACAAAGACAGTAAGACAATGAAAAATAACTTTACAGCTAATCTTTATAATGACAGGGAACAGTAACTTAATAGCTGATCTTTACAAAGACAGTAAGACAATGAAAAATAACTTTACAGCTAATCTTTATAATGACAGGGAACAGTAACTTAATAGCTGATCTTTACAAAGACAGTAAGACAATGAAAAATAACTTTACAGCTAATCTTTATAATGACAGGGGAAACGATCTTTACAGCGAACATTTACAAAGACATTGAAAAACATATTTAATGGTAATATTTACAAAGAGTGAAAAATATCTTTATAGGTAATATTTACATATTTAATGGTAATATTTACAAAGAGTGAAAACTATCTTTATAGGTAATATTTACAAAGACAAAGAAAAAGATTTTTAAAGCTAGTCTTTACACATTTTTATTCTTATCCTTACTGTTTAAAGCCCAGCTGACAGCACAGGGCTATAACCATTTCAAATCATACACAACATTTGGTTGGGAAAAAATTGCCGATCGAATATTCGGTCATTGGCACTGGAGGTGTCTGTTTCTTCCGATCAAATATTCAGTCGGAAGCAGTTAACAGGTTAAAGCATACATGCCTAAATTACCTAAAACTGCCCCTGCAGAGCACATTTTCTCAGAGCCAAATTTGCAGTCAACACAAGCACTCTACTGTCAATCCTATGAGAAAGAATAAGCGCATATAGACCACATACTGGTGAGTGGACAGTAAGGCACAAAATGGTAGGAAGAGATGGCAGAGAGCAAAAGAGGAAGAAAAAAACAAGAAGAGTGACAGAAAAGAAGAAATTCCAATACAAAACTTCCAGAAGGTGGGGATACTGTTTATACTTAAAGAGCCCCTGGCATCCCAATGGGGAGAAATATTTACAAAGACAGAGTACATATCCTTACAGCTAATATTGATAAAGATAATGCAAGTAACTAATATTCACAAAGACAAGATCCAATAATGAATAGTGCACACGGAATACTTTCATTTGAAAACCAGCACAAAAACAAGATCAAATCGACACAAAGCACACACAAAGTTGTTTTGACAAGTCACTAGCTCTACTTTATAGATGGAGTTAATACTTACATAAAGACACAGTCTCTCTCAACAAATACTTACACAAAGACACAGTCTCTCTCAACAAATACTAACACAAAGACAGTCTCTCTCAACAAATACTTACACAAAGACAGTCTCTCTCAACAAATACTAACACAAAGACACAGTCTCTCTCAACAAATACTTACACAAAGACACAGTCTCTCTCAACAAATACTTACACAAAGACACAGTCTCTCTCAACAAATACTAACACAAAGACACAGTCTCTCTCAACAAATACTAACACAAAGACAGTCTCTCTCAACAAATACTAACACAAAGACACAGTCTCTCTCAACAAATACTTACACAAAGACACAGTCTCTCTCAACAAATACTTACACAAAGACACAGTCTCTCTCAACAAATACTTACACAAAGACAGTCTCTCTCAACAAATACTAACACAAAGACACAGTCTCTCTCAACAAATACTTACACAAAGACACAGTCTCTCTCAACAAATACTTACACAAAGACACAGTCTCTCTCAACAAATACTTACACAAAGACACAGTCTCTCTCAACAAACTACTTACACAAAGACACAGTCTCTCTCAACAAATACTAACACAAAGACACAGTCTCTCTCAACAAATACTTACACAAAGACACAGTCTCTCTCAACAAATACTTACACAAAGACACAGTCTCTCTCAACAAATACTTACACAAAGACACAGTCTCTCTCAACAAATACTTACACAAAGACACAGTCTCTCTCAACAAATACTTACACAAAGACACAGTCTCTCTCAACAAATACTTACACAAAGACAGTCTCTCTCAACAAATACTTACACAAAGACAGTCTCTCTCAACAAATACTTACACAAAGACACAGTCTCTCTCAACAAATACTTACACAAAGACACAGTCTCTCTCAACAAATACTTACACAAAGACAGTCTCTCTCAACAAATACTTACACAAAGACACAGTCTCTCTCAACAAACTACTTACACAAAGACACAGTCTCTCTCAACAAATACTAACACAAAGACACAGTCTCTCTCAACAAATACTTACACAAAGACACAGTCTCTCTCAACAAATACTTACACAAAGACACAGTCTCTCTCAACAAATACTTACACAAAGACACAGTCTCTCTCAACAAATACTTACACAAAGACACAGTCTCTCTCAACAAATACTTACACAAAGACACAGTCTCTCTCAACAAATACTTACACAAAGACAGTCTCTCTCAACAAATACTTACACAAAGACAGTCTCTCTCAACAAATACTTACACAAAGACACAGTCTCTCTCAACAAATACTTACACAAAGACACAGTCTCTCTCAACAAATACTTACACAAAGACACAGTCTCTCTCAACAAATACTTACACAAAGACACAGTCTCTCTCAACAAATACTTACACAAAGACACAGTCTCTCTCAACAAATACTTACACAAAGACACAGTCTCTCTCAACAAATACTTACACAAAGACAGTCTCTCTCAACAAATACTTACACAAAGACACAGTCTCTCTCAACAAATACTTACACAAAGACACAGTCTCTCTCAACAACATAGGCTGAACTGGTGAAGGGGAACCCATATATCCTGTGGACTAGATAGCGGTACAACAACTCACAGTTTCGTTCATCTTTTACAGATGTGTAAAACAAACCAGCACCATCTGCCTCATGTTAAAGAAGCCAACATTCCAATAACTAAATTACAAATAAACAAACAAAAGTCGATAAATGAATGAAAAAAAAAAGCCCACCCAACTGTGTTGAACCATATCAGGGCTATAACATTTTCAAAACATGCACAATACTTCCAACAGGCTTAAAGAAAAAGGAAAACAAACTTAAGAACACATATCAATGCTTTCGCGCACATAATCCAAGGAGATGACCCTGGCACTGACCATTCCGTCCAATCTATCACACATGGGATTTAAAAGACATAATTGTCATTTTTTTACAATTTATCACACATGGGATTTAAAAGACATAATTGTCATTTTTTTACAATTTATCACACATGGGATTTAAAAGATATAATTGTCATTTTTTTTACAATTTATCACACATGGGATTTAAAAGATATAATTGTCATTTTTTTACAATCTATCACACATGGGATTTAAAAGACATAATTGTCATTTTTTTACAATTTATCACACATGGGATTTAAAAGACATAATTGTCATTTTTTTACAATCTATCACACATGGGATTTAAAAGACATAATTGTCATTTTTTTACAATTTATCACACATGGGATTTAAAAGACATAATTGTCATTTTTTTTACAATTTATCACACATGGGATTTAAAAGACATAATTGTCATTTTTTTGTAAAAATTCCCACTATAGACTATAGATGACCACCCACTGACAGATTACTGACAGCTGACGAGATACGAAGAGGAGCCGCCTACTACTACACAAAATAGCTTGACCCAGTCATGACAATGCTGCCGCCATCACCATCACCCTAGCCCTCTCCTAACAGCTTGTACTACTACTCCCTGGAAGTGATGAGTGATTATACAGTATCAGGACTGTGCACTTCAACACTCTGAAAGTGTTGGCTGTCTGCCAGACCTGCCTGCGGCCACGAACCCTTTGTCATGTGCTTGTAGAGTCAATGCTTTTGGTGTCTGCTCTGTAAGGAGCACAAATCACGTTAACAGCCAGTGATTACTGCTGTTTTCAAACGCTTCTTGTGTCAGAGTCGCATACGTCAGCAAGTCAAAAAAGGGAGCCAATCACTTTTATGAACCCTCTCCGAGGCCAAAAATTATTCAACCAACATCACCATCATCTCCACCATCAGACACAATCACCATTTCAACATCTTCATCAACAACCAACACTAGACATACAAAAGTATACATACAAAGATGTTTTCTTGTTCACAGATATGTCCTAATGATTATGATTTTGAGCAGTTTTATTTCTATACTGTTTCTGATTATCTTCAAACATTGTGACAAAAGGAAACAATTTATTTAAACCAACCCTCTCCTATGCCTATAAGCAAACCATCCAACCAACCAAAGCAAGCAAGCAAGCAAGCATGACCATTGTGAAAGACTGAACGATAGCAGTGTAACGGGAGGCACGCACGCTGTTCCAGTAGTGTCGCCCCGTGACACTGGTGTAATTAATTACAT
>JAPXFY010005875.1:12500-13970 GCA_030674185.1 Monoplex corrugatus
AGATTTGCTGTCAGTTCGAAATTCCACAGGGATAGTTGATCAGTCCTTATTTCCCTTGATATATGATATAACAGGGATCTGATATAACAGGGATTTTGATTTGGTCCCATCATCCCTGTTATATCAGGTTTCCACTGTATATAAATTTTTGTACTTTCCATTTCAACTAGTATCAATATGAGTGTTTCACAGTCCCGCTCCCCCGTCCCACACCCTTTCCCAATTTCAAGACCCTGCCAATGTATAGAGTTCTGCACAGGCTTAGAGGTCACCAGGTCACTGCTGGCATTTATTGAGCATCATTGTTTGTTGTTATGGACATCTCCAACAACTCAGGGGGTCTACCAGGTCACTGTTGGCATTTATTGAGCATCATTGTTTGTTGTTATGGACATCTCCAACAACTCAGGGGGTCTACCAGGTCACTGTTGGCATTTATTGAGCATCATTGTTTGTTGTTATGGACATCTCCAACAACTCAGGGGGTCTACCAGGGCATTGTTGGCATTTATTGAGCATCATTGTTTGTTGTTATGGACATCTCCAACAACTTAGGGGGTCCACCACATTACTGTTGGCATTTATTGAGCATCATTGTTTGTTGTTATGGACATCTCCAACAACTCAGGGGGTCCACCACATTACTGTTGGCATTTATTGAGCATCATTGTTTGTTATGGACATCTCCAACAACTTAGGGGGTCCACCACATTACTGTTGGCATTTATTGAGCATCATTGTTTGTTGTTATGGACATCTCCAACAAGTTAGGGGGTCCACCACATTACTGTTGGCATTTATTGAGCATCATTGTTTGTTGTTATGGACATCTCCAACAACTTAGGGGGTCTACCAGGTCACTGTTGGCATTTATTGAGCATCATTGTTTGTTATGGACATCTCCAACAACTTAGGGGGTCCACCACATTACTGTTGGCATTTATTGAGCATCATTGTTTGTTGTTATGGACATCTCCAACAACTTAGGGGGTCCACCACATTACTGTTGGCATTTATTGAGCATCATTGTTTGTTGTTATGGACATCTCCAACAACTCAGGGGGTCCACCACATTACTGTTGGCATTTATTGAGCATCATTGTTTGTTGTTATGGACATCTCCAACAATTTAGGGGGTCTACCACATTACTGTTGGCATTTATTGAGCACCATTGTTTGTTATGGACATCTCCAACAACTTAGGGGGTCCACCACATTACTGTTGGCATTTATTGAGCATCATTGTTTGTTGTTATGGACATCTCCAACAACTTAGGGGGTCCACCACATTACTGTTGGCATTTATTGAGCATCATTGTTTGTTGTTATGGACATCTCCAACAACTCAGGGGGTCCACCACATTACTGTTGGCATTTATTGAGCATCATTGTTTGTTGTTATGGACATCTCCAACAACTCAGGGGGTCTACCACATTACTGTTGGCATTTATTGAGCATCATTGTTTGTT
>JAPXFY010005876.1:0-2500 GCA_030674185.1 Monoplex corrugatus
TGAATCGATTTACCTACACTCATGTACGCGTACAACGGATCGTTGTTTTTCATCTTTGCTTTTTTTTTTTTTTTCTCCTCCTCCTTCTCGTCTCTGTCTGTCTGTCTGTCTGTCTGTCTCTGTCTGTCTGTCTGTGTCTATCTCTTCTCTTTCTCTCCTCCCTCTCTCTCTCTCTCTTTCTTCTCCTCTCTTTCTCTCTCTCTCTCTTTCTCTCTCTCTCTATCTTCTCTCTCTTTCTCTCTTCTCCCACTGTTTCCTCTGTCTTCTCTCTTTTTCTCTCTCTCTCTCTTCTCTTCTCTCCCTTCTCTTTCTCTCTCATGGCTCTCTCTTCTCTTGTCTGTCCTCTTTTTTTTCTCTCTCTCTCTCTCTCCACACAGCCTTCCCTCTTTCCCACACTCTCTCATTGGCTCTCTCTTTCTCTCTGTCTGTCTCTCTCTCTCTCTCTTTCTTTCCCTTCCTCCCCCCCCTCTCTCTCTCTCTCCCTCAATCTTTCTTTCCCTCTCTCTCTCTCCCCTCTCGTTCTCTCTCCCTCCCTCCTCCTCTCTTTCTCCCTCCCTTTCTCTCTCTCTCTCTTTTCTCCCCTCCCTTCCCCTTTTTCTCTTTCTCTCTCTGTCTCTCGCTGTCTCCTTGTCTGCCTGTCTGTCTGTCTTCTTCTCTCTCTCTCTCTCTCTCTCTCTCTGTGTCTCTCTGTCTGTTTTCTGTCTCTCTCTCTCTTCTCTCTCTCTCTCTCTCTTTGCGCCTCTATTCTCTCTTTTTCTTCCTACCTACCCCCTCTCAGCTCCTCTCTCCCTCTCCCCTCCCCTGTCTCATTCGTCCCTTTCCTACCCTCCATCCTCCCCTCCCCCTTGTCAAGCAGTGAGTGCAGGGTTTTGTTAGCACGTGGAACCCAAACCATTCTTATGCTAATTGCCCTGGTCTGCACCACCATGCTGTCATAAAACATCTCTCTCTGTCTCTCTGTTTCTGTCTGTCTGCTGTCTGTCTGTCTGTCTGTCTGTCTGTCTTTCTCCCTCTCTCACTCTCTGTCTTTTGCTCTGTATGTCTGTTTCTCTCTGTGTTTCTTTTCTCCCCCCCCCCTTTTTTTTTCTCTCTCTCTCCTTCTGTCTCTCTTTTTCTCTGTTTCTGTTTCTCTCTCTCTCTTTCACACACACACACACACACACACACACACACACACACACACACACACACACACACACACCACACACACACACACACACACTCACACTCACAAAATTTCTTTCTCTCTCTTTCTCTGTCATGTTCTCTCCTCCACTTTTTTCAGCCTCTTTGTCTTCCTTCTCTCTCTCTCTTTCTTTCTTTGTCTCTCTCTCTTTCCCTCACTCCTTCTTCACTCATTCTATCTCTCTTCCTCACTCTTTGCTTCTTCTCTCTCCCTCCCTCCTCTCTCTCTCTCTCTCTCTCTCTGTCTGTCTGTCTTCCTTCTCTCTTTCTTTCTTTGTCTCTCTCTCTTTCCCTCACTCCTTCTTCATCATTCTATCTCTCTTCCTCACTCTGTTGCTTTCTCTCTCCCTCCCTCTCTCTCTCTCTCTCTGTCTGTCTGTCTGTCTCCTCTCTCTTTCCTTTCTTGTCTCTCTCTCTCTTCCTCACTCCTTCTTCATTCATTCTATCTCTCTTCCTCACTCTGTTGCTTTTCTCTCTCCCTCCCTCTCTCTCTCTCTCTGTCTGTCTGTCTTCTCCCTCTCTCTCTTCCTTTCTGTCTCTGTCAATGTCTCTCTTCAAAAACAAAACAAAAAAACTAAAAGACAAATCGTTTTGCTTAAGATTCTTCTGCCTCTGCAAAAAAATTTAGCCTAGGAAGGCCTATTTGGAGTCGTCCACTTGTTTGAATTTGAACCTTATTCAAACGGAAAACCTCCCGTGGGGATGCCGGGGGCTCTTTCAGTATAAACAGTATCCCTCACCTTCTGGAAATTCGGTGCTAGGAATTTCCTCTTTTCTATTACTGTCTTCGTTTCTGCCTTGCTTCCTTTGTTTTTGTCATTTCTACCTATCACTTTCTGCCTTGCTGGTCCATTCACCTGTATGTGTTCCATCGATTGTCTTACGTACTTTCTCTTAGAACTGACAATTGGGTTCATTGTATTAAGTGCATTTTTGGCTCTAGGGAAATGAGATATGCGGAAGCAATTTTAGGCGATTTAGGCCTGTTTTTAGTTAATGTTTTAGTGTCCTTACTAATGTAACAGCATTCAAGAAGATGACAAGCATTCTTACCTACTAATGCCTGTCAATTAACATCAGGAAGAGAGTTCTTGAATGTTATATAGAACCAATACTGTTGTACGGATGCGAGGCATGGACAGCCAACAAACAGAGCCGGAACAGGATTGAGGCAGCCGAGATATGGTTTCTAAGAAGAATGTTGAGAGTTCCATGGACAGCAAACGAAAACAAACGAGACAGTCTTGATGGAGGCAGACACAAGTAGATTACTCATAAGGAAGATTAGGAAAAGACAGGCAACATGTATAGGCCA
>JAPXFY010005876.1:5000-10000 GCA_030674185.1 Monoplex corrugatus
GGCAGATAATGAAAGGATAGTTAGAAATGACAGAAAGCGAAGGAGCAAGAAAGAAACAAAGAGAATGACAGAGAAGAGGAAATTTCTAGCACAGAATTTCCAGAAGGTGGGGATACTATTTATACTGAAAAGCCTCCGGCATCCCCACGGAGAGGTTCTTAGCTAGTTTTGAACCCAAACAGTCAGACAGTGAGGTAGGAACTCTGATTCTTTACCATGCAGGCCCGATTTGGAAAGCGCAATAAATACCACAGCCCAAACTGAACTTGTTCAATATGGAACAAATTCACTTAACAAGAAACAGTAGGAGGTGCTATGCAGATGGGACCCGGAGCACCAAAACCTCGCCACTCTCAGGACACTCACCTCCCAAGCTCCCGACGCCAATTGATAATCATTTCCTCAAGCAAACGGGGTCTGTCCATGCGTTGCCTGACCCATTCGGACCCAGTCATCAGTTACCTTGTTTACAAACCGAATGGCAAGGTGGGGAGATGACAGACCCCGGGACATAGCCGCACAACACACACCAACCAGGTCCAGCCCAGCCTCTGGACCAAAAGAGAATGGAAGACCCCTCTCTCGCCCAAATCTGGTCTTCATCTATCTTTTGGGCAGCCCGCCCTGCCACCAGCTCGAGTAGCTGTCAGCACTTTTCCTCTTACTATAGTCTCAACACTTAGCAGTCGGA
The DNA here is from genome assembly GCA_030674185.1 of Monoplex corrugatus. Taxonomy (NCBI): domain Eukaryota; kingdom Metazoa; phylum Mollusca; class Gastropoda; order Littorinimorpha; family Ranellidae; genus Monoplex; species Monoplex corrugatus. The sequence continues at coordinate 5,692 of JAPXFY010005876.1, forward strand.
AGCTCCCAACGTTGTCTTTACTTCAACTACATGGCTGTTTGAACAGCCACAAAAGTGGTCAGGCATGATGATCCAGATACAGCCCAACTTGTTCAACGTGGAACAAATTCAATTTGTTAAAGCCCTGAAATGGCTCTACGCAGTCGGCTGGGCTTTAAACAACAATAACAATTCAATTTGTTACACAAATTTTATCATTTTCTTTCTTAAAACTCAAGTGGGTCACCATACATGAGCAAAACTTCAAATACACGACATCATAAAATATAAATCATAAGAAAAAAGGATGGGGGGAATTCCGGCCATCCTTGATGAAACGAAAAGCTCAATCTCGAGGGCAATGAATTCATCAAGTGGTGACGGAACCAGCAATAACACGGCCATAAATGACTGGACCCCTCAGCTATAAATACAGACTACCTGGTGGACATCCCCATCATTTGCTTAACCGCATCGCCTGTCCAGTCCTGTCTACGTCTTGTCCCGTACAAACTTCGACTACAGTGAGTATGAAGGAAATAGAAAAAAAAATACACACACAAAAATCAGAAGGCGTATTTGATACAACCAGACAAGACAGACGCAAATTTTTGACCATTTGGCTTTTGTCAAGCGTAGACGTAAGATCACAAACGAACAAACACCAACTACAGGAATTAGGAGAAAAGGACTCAAACTTCTCTGCTAAAAAGACTAAAACTTCCCTCAGTCCTTTTCTCCCACTGGACGAAGCAGCAGGGAAGTTTCAGTCTTTTTTCTCTTAATTTTTGTATTTGTATTTGTTCATCTGTGTTCTGACGTCTACGTTTGACAAAGGCTAGTTGGCCGAAAATTTGCGCCTGTCTTGTCTGGTTGTATTAAATACGTGTTCTGATTTTTTTCGTGTATTTTTTTCTGGTTCCTGTTTGCTTGAACGCGGGCAGTCACACTCGTTTTGGATTGCAGTGAGTATGATATTAGTTCTGTTGGGCAGTTGAGTTATTTTTTCAACCCATTCTGCGTCCATTTTGTTTAAGATTAAGTTCTACGTGCGTGGTTTAACTTTTTAAGACATGACCAGTCGCCGTGGTGTATAGCGTTAGAACAATGGACTACAGATTGGAAGGCTGTGGGTTCGAATCGCCATCAGTACCTTCCAAAAATCACTGTGGGATTTTTCAGCTCTAACCGGCTCCTACCCAGAGTTGGGCATGCTATGGGTTCATTGGGAAGACTGGGACCACACAGTCGAGTTTCATTCACTTCACGGATGCGTCATTGACGGTGTTGCTCAAATCTTCTCACCAGCACCGCAGCTGTCTGTATCTCTCGGGCCTGGTTGACGCCAGGATATACTATGATTGTAAGCGTAGAGTACATGTACAGCCCTGTCACGCAGTCTCAATCCTAGATGGGACTCCATAGCATCGTGATTATCATCCTCATCGACATCACGATCATTGCATTGTAAAAACTGTGCCAGATTCTGTGGTCATAAAGGGGCATAGAAAATGGGACGAAAAAAACAAACAAACAAACAAACAAATAAACTTTTTAAGACATTTTGAGTTTTGTTCGTCATGCCCACTGTCAACACTACATATCATGGTTTCTAGCAACTCTTCGTCTGTAGTGAATATTGTCTTGACTTGTTGGACTTGCAAACCTAAGTGACCGTCCACATTAAGACAAATAGAAACCAGAAAAACAAACTAAAATAAGAACACGAATGTGAAGTGCAAGACAAGGCATGCCCAAACTTACGGCAACCTGTCTTTAAAAAAAATAATTATAATTATAATGATAATGATGATGATGATGATAAGAAGACGAAGAAGTAGACGAAGAAGAAGAGAGAAGAAGAAGAAGAAGAAGAAGAAGAAGGAAGAAAGAAGAAGAAGAAGAAATAAGAAGAAATGTAATAATAGTAATAATAATAATAATAGCAACTACAACAACATATTACAGTATTTATATGGTGCCAAATCTTAACAATTCAAATCAAAGCACACTCACGCACCAGACATACATGTATGCCTGCAATCAACACAGACAACCTTACAACAATAATGTAAAAAAAACTACACAAACCGAAGGAGAAAGGAAGTTGTAGAATTCTCTTGTCAGGAAAAGAGGTGGGTTTTTAAATTGGATTTAAAAGCAGACAGGGTAGGTGTTAGGCGATGGAAGAGTGGAGGTCTATTCCAGGCTGACGGTCCGTAGACAGCAAAAGAACGCTGGCCAACAGTTGGTACTTGTTCTAGGAACGTGAAGGGAAAGAGTATTCGATCACAAGACGCTAAAACATCCAAGCATACACACAAAGGTAAAAAAGAACAAACATACACAATTAAGAGACAAAGAACACGATGATTTTTGTTCTTCTGCTCGACGAAACATCAGGTTAAGTTTTCTTGTTAATACCAGTCTCTGTGGTGTTGTGGTGAACGCAATGGACTACGGACTGGAAAGTTGTGAGTTCCAATCCTCATCAGTCCCTTCAAAAATCATTGTAGGATTTTTCGGCTCTAACCGGCTCCTACCCACAGTTGGGCGTGCTGTGGGCTCATTGGGAAAACTGGGACCAATACAGTCGAATCTCATCCTCTTCACGGATGCGTCACAAAAGGTGTTGCTTAAATCTTCTGACCAGCAACACATATGTCTGTATTTCTCAGACCTGGTTGACACCAGGATTTATTATGATAGTAAGCGTAGAGTACAGGCCTGTGACGCAGTCTCAATCCTAGATGGAGCTTCAGGCGTCATGATTATCATCCTCATCGACATCATCATCATCGCATTGTGAAAAGTAAAGTGTGCCAGCTTCTGTGGCCATTAAGGTGGCGTAGAAAATGGGACCAAAAAAAAAAAGGCGAGCACAAAGGTAACCTCCCTGAGAGCGATGATCTAAAAAAAAGTGTTATTGTTATTTTCTTAAATTCTGTATACTTATATATTCTTTGTCTTTTGTGTATGTGTGACAAAGGCCAAGCAATATGCATACCTACATGCACACTTACATAGTCAAAACATACTACCACACACGTGCAGAGGCACATAGTGTTAAAGATGGACATGTTACAACAAGACATATTGCTGAGAGAAGAGGAATATTGTGAGATCAGTTTTACCAGAGGTGCGGAGTCAAAGGACCAGAGATTGTCAGAGAATCTCTTTCTGGACAACGGTGGCACAAACGTCAAAATCTAGTGATGGTGAACGTCAAAAGATACACAATAAACATGTTTATGCAACAGATAAACGTTAATCAACTAAATGAAATAATGCACACTTACATCAGTATTCATCATCGTCATTATCATTGTCAATTATCGTCATCTTCAAGTTCTGTCAGTGACAGACTGTGTGACGTCAAGAGTTTCTTGCAGCGTTCAAGACTGACGTCAACTCGCATCATCTTCAACGTCAGTTTCAGTTTCAGTTTCTCAAGATGACGTCTCCGCGCTCGGTATGAATTCCATATGCACTATCATCACTGGTGCCATGTGATGGAGAAAATCCAGAATGATCATGGCACAAGCCCTAAACCTGCACATACACCCTTGAGCTGGCCAGGTCCTGAGGTCCTACCTACATAGTTCCATAACCCTGAATCGTACGGGAGCGAAATGACAGAGACCTCAACTTTTTCCCAGGGCCAGCACCACGAGGACGGATCAGTTTGGTAAGTCAGTCACAAAACAGTGACGTCACGATTATCTGTGTGTGCAGAAGTCGCAAAATAGTGACGTCACGATTATCTGTGTGTGCAGAAGTCACACAAGAGTGACGTCACGATTATCTGTGTGTGCAGAAGTCACACAAGAGTGACGTCACGATTATCTGTGTGTGCAGAAGTCACACAATAGTGACGTCACGATTATCTGTGTGTGCAGAAGTCCACTATGAAGATCGCAGTTGTCGCAGTGCTCCTGTGCGCCATGGTCGCCATGTCTTCCGCCAGTTACTATTACGGTGGTGGCTTCCCTGGAATTGGCATTGGGGGTTTTGGGGGTGGTTTCGGTAAATTCGGCAGATTTGGTGGATATGGGGATATGGCGGATATGGCGGATATGGCGGATTCCATGGCGGATTCGGTGGCGGATTCGGTGGCGGATTCGGTGGATTCGGCGGATATGGTGGTGGCTACTTCCCCAAGTTTGGCCGTGAGTAAACTGATTAGATGAGACTGACAGAAGTGTGTGAGAGGGAGAAAGCGATTGAGAAAATGATATTCTGATCTTCTTTGAAATGAAAAAAAGGAGGCCTTTGGCATCTATGTTATTACATGCATCTGTTAAAATATCAATTTTGAATGATACAGAAA
>JAPXFY010005877.1:5000-10000 GCA_030674185.1 Monoplex corrugatus
TTGAGGACGACTTTTTCAAGGAGTTTTGACAAGAAAGAGAGATTAGAGATAGGCCGGTAATTTTTCAGTTCAATTGGGTCTAAATTGTGTTTCTTGAGGAGAGGGTGAACAATAGCAGACTTGAAAGAATCTGGGACAGTTCCAGTTTGAAAAGAAGTGTTGATGATGTCAGTGATGAATGGGAGGAGAGTAGGGAGACAGTCGGAGTAGAGAGAACCTGGAAGAGGATCCAGTTCGCAGGTTTTGAACGACATGGATCTGATTGTGTTGAAAATTTCTTCTTGTGAGACTGGGGTAAAAGTAGTAAGAGGTGTGCCAGAGAAGGAAGGGTCAGGTGGGCATGGTTGACAGGGTGTCCTGTCAAGCCTGTCACGAAGAGTTTGTATTTTGGTGGTGAAATACTTGGAGAATACAGATGGGAGTTCTTCATTTGTATGTTTTGTTGGGAGAGGTAAATCTTTTCGTGTGCCAAGGAGATGATTCATGGTTGTAAAGAGTTCTTTTGAAGAAGAGGCATTCAGGATTTTGGTTTGGAAATAGCTTGCTTTTGCAGATGCAATGAGGGTGGATACTTTTGTTTTAGAGGCTTGGAAAAGTTGCCTGTGTACAGTGAGTTTGGATTTGCGCCAGCGGCGCTCTGCTCTGCGGCGGGCACGTTTTGCACAGACGATCTCATGAGTGAGCCAGGGGGTAGGGGGGCAGTCAGGTAAAAGACGGGTTGTGGCTGGAGCATGAGTGTCCAGAAGATGGTGGAGAGTAGTATAGAATTCATCGGCAAGGTTATGTGACTTTTCAGAAAGGAGATGGGAGGCATCAGATGAAAATGTGGAGAGGTCGATAGATTTGAGATTGCGTCGAGTCACTGTGCGCGTGGTACGGGAAGGAGGAGAAATGTCAAGAGAACAGAGAATTGCAGAGTGGTCAGATGGAAGGGCTGAAGTTAGACGGGTAGAAAGAACTAAGCAGTTGTCAGTAGCTGAGTTGTGGTGATCACGAGAAATGATCCAGTCAAGAATGTGACCTTTTTGTTGGGTTGGTTCAGAAATGTGTTGAGTCATATTGTGATTGGACAGAGAGTTGATGATATGTCTTGTGTCATAACGGTGAGTGTTGTCATAGTGGACATTGGTGTCACCTAGAATGATGAGATTTCCAGGTAAGAGGCAGTAGTGGTCGAGCAGTTGGTCAAAGTCAGAGAGAAACGTGGATGTGGTGAGTTTGTTGGCAGAGCTAGGTGGAGGTCGATAGACACAGGAGAAGGTGATGGGGTGAGGGTTGGATTGGAAGGATACTTCAACGTGCTCGAAAGAAGGATGGGAGAAAGGCAGAGACTGCGAGAAAGATAGGCGGGAATGGAGTGAGTCGTTGTAGAGGATGGCGATACCGCCACCTCGAGATGAGCGATGGAAAGAAGCAAGCCTGTAACCACTCGGAGTGAGACTAGCATGTATAGGTTCATGACCAAGGGGGTTAAGCCATGTCTCTGTGATAAAAGCAATGTCAACATGCTCATCTGCGATAAACAACAACAACAAAAGAACAAATAAGCAAACAATAATAACACTACTTACCAAAACAAACAAACAGCAACAACACTCACCAGAACATAATAATAATAATAATATTTATATAGCGCAAAATCTTGATAAAATCAAATCTAAGCGCTGAAGCAGACACACACGCACGCACGCACGCACGCACACACACGCACGCATACACACACACACACACACACACACACACACACATGGCTATAAATGGGGAGAAAGAATAAAAGCAATAAAAGCAAGAATAAAAGCAATGGAAAATTATAGAGAGCATAGCATATACAATTATATATATATAACCATGTGATTCCCCTCCGAGCGGAGACAGGCTGCAGAGGGGGAGGGGGGGTTGAGTGAGGTTAGGATTTTATGCGGAGGAGAAAAGGTGAGTTTTGAGAGCGGACTTGAAGGAGACAAAAGTAGGTTGCTGACGGACTGAGAGAGGAAGTTTGTTCCAGGAGAGTGGACCAGAAACAGAGAAGGCTCGTGGACCATAGGTATTGAGCTTAGTGCGTGGAAAGCGAAAAGTCAGAGGATCGGAGGCAGAGCGGAGGGTACGTGAGGGAACATAGATCTCAAGTAGGCTTGACAGGTAATCGGGGGCTGCGTTATTGAGGCTTTTGTAGCACATGGTGTCTAGTTTGTACTGTATGCGCTTTGATACAGGGAGCCAGTGAAGTTGTGCCAGGAGAGGAGATATGTGGTCAGCTTTTTTCTTTTTGAGTACAAGGCGTACAGCATTGTTTTGAATGCGCTGTAGGATGTGAATGGTGGAGGCAGGAAGACCAGACAGGAGTGAATTGCAATAGTCAATGCGAGACATTATGAAGGAGAGAGCGAGTTTTGCAGTTGTTTCGACAGAGAGATACTTCCTGATCAGCCTTATACGATGGAGATGATAGTAGCAAGATCTGGCAGTTTGAGAAACAAAGTTGTTCATGGAGAGGGTAGAACACCTAACAAACAAACACCACCAACAACAACAACAACAACAACACTTACCACACGAGCATATTCCATGGCTGTGGGAGTGGAGGTATCAGAGACACAAACAAACGACGACAACAACACGTACCAAGACAACAAACAAACAAACATCAACAACAACAACACTTTCAAGACAACAAACAAATAAACAACAACAACACGTACCAAGACAACAAACAAACAAACAACAACAACAACAACACTTTCAAGACAACAAACAAATAAACAACAACAACACGTACCAAGACAACAAACAAATAAACAACAACACGTACCAAGACAACAAACAAACACCAACAACAACAACACTTTCAAGACAACAGACAAATAAACAACAACAACACGTACCAAAACAACAAACAAACAAACACTAACAACAACACTTACCAAAACAACTACCAATATTAACAACAACAACACTTACCACACAGGCGTATTCCATGGCAGCAGGAGCGGAGGTATCAGGAACATAAACAAACAAACAACAACACTTGCCAAAACAGCAAACAAACAAATAACAAACAACAACAACAACAGCAACAACTTACCACACTAGCGTATTCCATGGCGGCAGGAGTGGAAGTGTCAGGGACGCTGCTAACAACGTCGGCCTCAACTGGTGCCTCAATGGCCAGCTGACCCCCACACCTCTTCCGTACTGAGTACACTGTCTGCCCTGATGAAGATCACACGCATACACACACACACACACACACACACACACACACACACACACACACACACACACACACACACACATATATATATATATATATATATATATATATATATATATATTATATATATATATATACAATGGTATCAGTGGCCTTCTTTAACCCTTTGACTCCCAGGAAGCTTTTGGACAGAGTGAGGGAGTAAAAGGGTTATGTTTTTGCTTTGCTAGCATCGTTGAAAATGCTGGATGCTGGTGGACAGGGTGCGGGAGTAAAAGGATTAAAGACCCATTCTAATTAACCTAAACCAAAGAAGACGCATGTGGACCGCTTAAGTAAGTGAACAGCAGCACCGTATGTAGTATAAACAGAGAATTTTTGTGTTTCTCTTCGGCACCTCTTTCCATCACAAACATAATTTAACATACAATAATCCATACACTGAGTATAAAACCCACTGCAAAGATGGGATATTTAAAAAGAAATTACGATTTCTGTAATGAAACACAATAATTCACCTTCCCCTGACGGATGACTGAATGCATACCATGGCATCGTCTGCTTAATCCCTTGACTCTTGCACCTTGTCCATCAGTATCCTGCATTGTCAACCATGCTGGCAAAGCAAAAACTTAACCCTTTGACTCCCATACTTAACCCTTTGACTCCCACACCCTATCTACCAGCTTCCTGCAGAAAGCTGGTGGATAGGGTGATTAATTGATTTGGTACAGCTTTTACGTCGACGCCCACTTCAGGTGATGTGGCCGACGAGGATAACCATCCCAGGGAAGTGGGGGAAGGGGGACTTATTTAATCCTATACTGACACCACCAGAACAATAACGTTAAGATGGGACAGCGAGAAGGCCAGTTTTAATACAGATCACCCCAGGATTCGAAGCGAGAAGGCTCAGTTTTAATACAGGTCACCCCAGGATTCGAACCAACAACCATATTAGCATATGAATCCGACACTCAACCAACTGAGCTTCTGGGGCCCGCGTGGATGGGGTGAGGGAATCAAAGAGTTAAGTTTATGGAGTTGGTGTCAAAGGGCTAAGGTATACCATAAGAACTGGGTCAAGGCTATTCTCTGCACTGGTCAGGAGCCTTAGCCCACACACCGGTATGTATGGTAACATTCACCATCTGGCATACATCGCTGAGCTTTGGACAGTGAGCAGTTGTGGGAATCGGCTGACGGCGCGCGTTGGCTGGAACTTGGTCTGGTCTGGCGAGGGAGTGTCCCTTGCTGTCCACTTACAATGCTGCTGTTCACGTTAGGGGGCTCACAAACTTATTTCTGTTTATAACACGTAAAGTCGGACCACAACTGAGGCAACTGAAACGTGGTTTCGAAGAACAATGTTGAGAGTCTCACGGACAGCAAACAAATCAAAGGAGACAGTCTTGAAAGAGGCAGACACAAGAAGATCATTAATAAAGAAGATTAGAAAAAGACAAGCAACATTTATAGGACATATTACGAGGAAAGGGGAATTAGAACACCTGGTCACAACAGGAAAGCTGGAGGGAAAGAGAACACCGGTTAGACCCAGGGACAAAATATTGGACGGACTTGCAGGGTGGCTGAGGACAGAGAGGGTGGGAGATGTACTTGCAGCGACAGGGGATAGATTCGAGTGGAGTGCCATGATCGCCAATGCCATGCGGCAGGCACATGATGATGACTATGATGATGATGGTGGTGGACCGGGTGCAGGAATCAAAGGGGTTAACGACCCATTCTAATAAACCTGAACCAAAGGCCTATTTCTGTTAAAAAC
>JAPXFY010005878.1:10000-13961 GCA_030674185.1 Monoplex corrugatus
CACAGGAATTCTCTTTGTATATCTTTCTGTCTATCTATCTGTGTATCTATCTGTGTATGTATCTTTGCATGCATGTATGTATGTGTGTGTGTATGTATGTATGTATGTATGTATGTATGTATGTATGTATGTATGTATATATGTATGTATGTATGTGTGTATGTATGTATGTACGTACGTACGTATGTATGTATGTATGTATGTATGTATGTATGTATGTATGTATGTATGTATGCATGTATGTATGTATGTATGCATGCATGTATCTTTCTATCTCTACATCTATCTATCTACATGTATATTTATGTCTATCTATATCTATATCTATCTATATGTATGTATGTATGTATGTATGTATGCATGTATGTATGTATCTCTATATATATATATGTGTATACATAATTATACATACATATATATAATTATATATGTGTGTGTGTGTGTGTGTGTGTGCGCGCGCGCACGCGCGCGCGTGTGTGTGTGTGTACACATACACTCTCTCTCGTTCTCCCATTAGGCCCACGGCCGCTACAGTATCCCCACCTGAACAACTGCCACAACACAACACAACAACAACGACAACACCACCCGAACTTAATAACTGGCTACTTAACATTACTCAATGAGTGTGCTCGCAATTGCTGAAGAGTACTTAGCAGTGTAGTTACTTAACATTCCCCGAAGCTTATTCTCTTGACAAGTAATGATTTGGTATTTTTACTTAAGTAGTAACTGGCCAGATTTTTGTCATGTTGCGAATATTTGTACACAAAGCGATCCCAAGAATGTTGCCTAATCTGACCATAACCGCCTCTGCCTCGCTCTGTTGATGTTTTAATAGCAGTAGATTAACAATGGCACGTATATTAGTTGGCCTGTGTATGTTAACATGTATGACGTTGGAAAATAAAAGTTTCCGTTAATCTCTCTCTCTGTCTCTGTCTCTCTCTGTCTCTCTCTGTCTGTCTGTCTCTGTCTCTCTTTCTCTGTCTCTGTTTTTTTCTTTCTCTCTCTCTGTTTCTGTCTCTCTGTCTCTGTCTCTCTTTCTCTTTTCCTCTCATTCTCTTTCTTTCACAAACACAATTCACGTGTTCACTCGCTTTCTCTGTCTGTCTGTCTCTGTCTCTTTCTCTCTCTGTCTCTCCCTCCACCCCTTCCTCTTTCTCCCTCTCATTCTCCCTTTCTTTCACAAACACAATTCACTCGTTCACTTGCATTCTCTGTATGTCTGTCTGTCTGTCTCGCCCTACCTCTCTCTCCCTCTCATTTCTCTCTCTCTCTCTCTCTCTCTCTGTTTCACAAACACAATTCACTTCTTCTTTCGGATTTTCTCTCTCTCTCTCTCTCTGTCTCTCTCTCTTTTACAAACACAGTTCACTTGTTCACTCGCAACCTCTGTTTGCCTGTCTTTCTCCCTCCCTCCCTCTCTCCCTCTCATTCTCTCTCTTTTACAAACACAATTCACCTGTTCACTCGCTTACTCTGTCTGTCCGTCTATTTGTCTGTCTGTCTGTCTCTCTCTGTCTGTCTCTCTGTCTCTGTCTGTCTGCCTGTCTGTCTATTGTCTGTCAGTTCTGTCTGTCTATCTGTCTCTGTCTGTCTGTCTGTCTCTTTCACAAACACAATTCACCTGTTCACTCGCTTACTCTGTCTGTCCGTCTATCTGTCTGTATGTCTGTCTGTCTGTCTCTGTCTGTCTCTGTCTGCCTGTCTGTCTGTCTGTCTCTGTCTGTCTCTGTCTGCCTGTCTGTCTGTCTGTCTGTCTGTCTCTGTCTCTCTCTCTCTCTCTCTGTCGTGAGTATAATATCTGAATATCAAATACGCACGTTAAAGATCCTGTGACTCATGCCAAGATCCTTTAATTCGTGTCAGTGGCTGGCTTCTGTAGGCTCCAAAACATCCAGCACACAAGCAAAGACAAGTTAAAAGAATGGCTTTTGGCTCATTTACATTTTTACTACTGTTGGAAAATAAAGTGTCACAATCATTTTCATTACACATAACTCTTCCTGTCTTGTCCTCTTACATATACTCTCTTTCTCTCTTTCGCTCTGTCTGTCTGTCTCTCTCTGTCTCTGTTTGTTTGTTTGTTTGTCTGTCTGTCTGTCTGTCTGTCTCTCTCTCTCTCTCTTTCGCTCTGTCTGTCTGTCTCTGTCTGTCTGTCTGTCTCTCTCTCTGTCTGTCTCTATTTGTTTGTCTGTCTGCCTGTCTGTCTGTCTATCTCTCTCGCTCTGTCTGTCTGTCTCTCTCTGTGTCTCTGTTTGTCTGTCTGTCTGTCTGTCTCTCTTTCGCTCTGTCTGTCTGTCTCTATCTGTCTGTCTGTCTCTATCTGTCTGTCTGTCTCTGTCTCTATCTGTCTGTGTCTGTCTGTCTGTCTGTCTGTCTGTCTGTCTGTCTCTCTCTCTCTCTCTCTCTCCATTTATCTGTCTGTCTTAATCTCCGGAGATCTGTAATGAACATGACTTCTTTTTAAGGTTGCTACATTTTTATGCTCAGATTTGATTCAAAATTCCCTTCGTTCCATTGCTGTTTTCATATTAGAGATAAAGTTACCGTGCCCGTCCACCTGTCTCTTTCAGTACACAACAGATTAGCAAAGGCAGATATAAGATAAATCGGCTTGTGTGCTGGTGTCTGTTCTGCTGGAAAAATTAAAGAGTGATTTCATTTCGTTTCTGTGCAGGCCTGAACAGCTCAGTTAGTCTGAGCGTTCGATTCACATGTCAGTAATTTATGGGTTCGAAGGTGGGGTGTGCTATTTTAATACTGTCCTTCTTACCGTCCGCCGGCACCCAAACATAACAGCTGTTCTGGTGGTGTCAGAGTAGATTTTGATCTATTGGTTTGGTTCAGTTTTTATGCCGACACCCACCTCAGCTGATATGGCCGACGGGGATAACCATCCCAGGGAAGTGGGGGAAGGGGGACTTATCTAATCCTATACTGACTCCACCAGAACAACAATGATGTTAAGATGGGACAGTGAGAAGGCCAGTTTTAATTAATAGAGCGCACCCCGTGGATTCGAAGTTGGGGTGTGCTATTTTAATACTGGCCTCCTTACCGTCTGCCCGAACATAACAGCTGTTCTGGTGGTGTTAGGATAGGGTTAATATAAGTTAATCCCCCTTTCACCTCTACATTCTTCTCCCGTGGGGATGTCGGGGCTCTTTCAGTATAAAAAGTATCCCCCCCCTCCCCCCTTCTGTAAATTCTGTGCCTGAGCACAACTAGCCACTATTAAGTATTAACTTATCTCACCATCGTCTTTTGTAATCCCCTCCTATGTAATCACATTCTTCTGTGACGATGCCGGGGGTTCTTTCAGTATAAATAGTATCCAAACCTTCTGGAAATTCTGTGCTAGAACACATAAGTAGCCATTATAAGCATACACTTATCTCACCAGTGTCTTACGTAATCACATTCTTCAGTGGGGATGTTGGGAGCTCTTTCAGTATAAACAGTATCCCCACCTTCTGGAAATTGTGTGCTAGAAATTTCCTCGTTTCTCTCACTCTCTTTGTTTCTTTCTTCCTCCTTTGCTTTCTGTCATTTCTTCCTATCATTTTCTGCCTTGCTGGTCTATTCACCTGTGTTTGTTCGATAAAGCCTCACATACTTTCTCTTAGGATTGATAAGTGCGTGCATGTATCAAATGCATAGAGTCTTACATACTTTCTCTAAGGATTGATATTTGGGTGCATGCATTAAGTGTATTTTTGGTTCTAGGGATGTGTGATATGTGGAAGCAATTTCAGGTAATTTATGTCCGTTTTTAAATACTCTTAGTGTCCTTAGTTATCGTTAAATTTGTATTGAGATAAGTTTTTTTTTTTTAATCCCCTGTGTGATAAATCAGATGGAGTGGTCAACTCCAGGGGCATTTTCTTATGCGTGCGAATGCACTGATAGGTGTACTTAATTTTCTTTTCCTCCTTATGTCCTGTTGAAGTATTGT
>JAPXFY010005879.1:10000-12500 GCA_030674185.1 Monoplex corrugatus
AAGAAAAGAAGAAAAAGAAAAAAAAAAAAAAAAAAAGAAAAGAAGAAAGAAGAGAGAAAAAAAGAAGAAAAAAAAAAAAAAGAAGAAAAAGAAAAAAAGAAGAAGAAAAAAGAAAAGAAAAAAGAAAAGAAGAAAAAAAAAAGAAAAAGAGAAAAAAGAAAAAAGAAAAAAAGAGAAAGAAAAGAAAGAAAAGAAGAAAAGAAGAAGAAGAAAGAAGAAAAAAAAGAAAAGAAAAGAAGAAAGAAAAGAAGAAAGAAAAGAAAAGAAAGAAAAGAAGAAGAAAAACGAAAGAAGAAGAAGAAAGAAGAGAGAGAAGAGAAGAAGAAAAGAAGAAGAAGAGAGAAAGAAGAGAGAGAGAAAAAAAAGAAGAAAGAAGAAAAGAAGAAGAATGAGAAGAAGAAGAAGATGCGAAAAAAGAAGAAAGAAAAGAAAGAAGAAGAAGAAGAAGAGAAAAGAAGAAGAAGAAGAAAGAAAGAAGAAGAAGAAGAAAAAAAGAAGAAGAAGAAGGAAAAGAGAAGAAGAGAAGAAGAAGAAAAGAAAGAAGAAGAAGAGAAAAAAGAAAAGAAAAGAAGAAAAGAAGAAGAAAAGAAGAAGAAAAGAAGAAAAGAAGAAGAAGAGAAGAAGAAAAGAAGAAGAAAAGAAGAAAGAAGAAGAAGAAGAAGAAGAAAAGAAGAAAGAAAGAAGAAAAAAAAGGAAGAAGAAGAAAAAAAAAAAGAAGAAAAGAAGAAGAAAAAAAAGAAAAAAAAGAAAAGAAGAGAAGAAAAGAAGAAGAAGAGAAAAAAGAAAGAAGCAAGAAAAAAAGAGAAGAAGAAAAAGGAAGGAAGAAGAAGAAGAAGAAGAAGAAAGAAGAAGAAAAGAGAAGAAGAAGAAGAAAGAAGAAGAAAAGAAGAAGAGAAGAAGAAAAAGAAGAAGAAAAAAGAAGAAGAGAAGAAGAAGAAGAAGAAGAAAAGAAAAAAAAGAAAAGAAGAAGAGAAAGAAGAAAAGAAGAAAAGAAGAAGAAGAAAGAAAAGAAGAAAAGAAGAAAGAAGAGAAGAGAAAAGAAAGAGAAGAAGAAGAAAAGAAAAAGCAAGAGAAGAAAAAAGAAGAAGAAAAGAAGAAGAAAGAAGAAGAGAAGAAGAAGAGAAAAGAAGGAAAAGAAGAAGAAGAAGAAAAGAAGAAGAAGAAAAAAGAAAAGAAAAGAAAAAAGAAAAAGAAGAAGAAGAAAAGAAAGAAGAAGAGAAGAGAAAAGAAGAAAAGGAAGAGAAAAGAGAAAAGAAGAAGAAGAAGAAAGAAGAAAAGAAGAAAGAGAAAGAAGAAGGAAGAAAAAGAAGAAGAAAGAAGAAAGAAGAAAAGAAGAAAAGAGAAAGAAGAAGAAGAAGAAGAAAAGAAAAAAAAGAAGAAAGAGAGAAAAAAAAAAAAAAGAAAAAAAGAAAAGAAGAAGAAAAAGAGAGAAGAAAAGAAAAAGAAGAAAGAAGAGAAAAAGAAAAGAAGAAAAGAAGAAGAGAAAAGAAAGAAAAGAAAGAAAAGAAAGAAGAAAGAAAGAAGAAGAAGAAGAAAAAAGAAGAGAAGAAGGAAAGAAGAAGAAGAAGAGGAAAGAAAAGAAGAAGAAGAGAAAAAGAAGAAGAAGAAGAAGAATGCGAAGAAGAAGAAGAAGAAAAGAAGAAGAAGAAGAAGAAGAATGGAAGAAGAAGAAGAAAGAAGAAGAAGAAGAAGAAGAACGAAGAAGAAGAAGAAGAAGAAGAAGAAGAAGAAGAAGAAGAAGAAGAAGAAGAAAGAAAAGAAGAAGAAGGAAGAAGAAGAAAGAATGAAGAAGAAGAAGAAGAAGAAGAAGAAGAAGAAGAAGAAGAAGAAGAAGAAGAATGAAGAATAGAAGAAGAAGAAGAAGAAGAAGGAAGAAGAAGAAGAAGAAGAAGAAAAAAGAAGAAGAAGAAAGAAGAAAAGAAGAAGAAGAAGAAGAATGAAGAAGAAGAAGGAAGAAGGAAGAAGAAGAAAGAAGAAGAAGAAGAAGAAGAAGAAGAAGAAGAAGAAGAAGAAGAAGAAGAAGAAAGAAAAGAAGAAGGAAAAGAAGAAGAAGAAGAAGAAGAAGAAAAGGAAGAAAAAGAAAAGAAGGAAGAAGAAATAGAAGAAAAGAAGAAGAATGGAAGAAGAAGAAGAAGAAGAAGAAGAAGAAAGAAGAAGAAGAAGGAAGAAGAAGAAGAAGAAGAAGAAAAGAAGAAGGAAGAAGAAGAAGAAGAAGAAGAAGAAGAAGAAGAAGAAGAAAAGAAGAAGAAGAAGAAGAAAGAAGAAGAAGAAGAAGAGAAGAAAGAGAAGAAGAAGAATGCGAAAGAAGAAAAGAAGAAGAAAGAAAGAAAGAAGAAGAAGAAGAAGGAAAAGAAGAAGAGAAGAAAAGGAAAAGAAGAGAAGAAAGAAGAAGAAGAAGAAGAAGGAAAAAAGAAGGAAGAAGAGAAAAGAAAGAAGAAGAAGAAAAGAAGAAAAGAAGAAAGAAGAAGAAGAAGAAGAAAAGAAGAAAGAAGAAGAAGAA
>JAPXFY010005880.1:0-5000 GCA_030674185.1 Monoplex corrugatus
CTTCTTTCTTCTTCTTCGTATTTTTTCTTTTTTTCGCATTCTTTTTTCTTTGCTTTCTTCTTCGTTTCTTTTCTTCTTCTCATTTTTTCGTTTCTTCTTCTTCTTCGCATTTTTCTTCTTCTTCGCTTCTTTTTTTTTTCTTTTTTCGTTCTTTTTTTTTTTTCGCTTTTCTTCCCTTTCCTCCCCCTCCTACTCCTATCCTTCTTTTCTTTTTTTCTTTTTTTTTTTCTTTTTTCTGCTTTTCTTCGGGTTTCTTTGTTCCTTTATACAAGAACTGAAGGCCCATTGTCGGCTATTATTCGATCCAAAAACGAAAGGAGAAAGGGGGGAAAAAAAGGTAGAGCTATCGAAAACGTGGGAACGGGCGGGGACAAAACAATATGAAACCACGAATGACCCCCAAGCAGATTTGTCTCCCTTCCCCTCACCCCTTTCCCGATTTCCGTTTTCCCCCCGTCCATGCAAAATGACTGCTGCTTGAATCATGAGGTTTCTTATGCTGTACATAATTTTAAAGGGTTTTTTTTTTTCTTTCTTTCTTTCTTTTCTTTCTTTTTTTGCTGTCCTTTTTTCTTCCTTCCTTTCTTTCTTTTTCCTTTCGAGGTGGAAATTGTGGTTGTGTGGAGGGTGGTGGTGATAGTGGAGGGGGGGGGTGTGGTGTGTTATGAAAATTATGGTATGGTCGTTTGTTGGGGTGCTGCGCGCCGCGCGCGTGTGTGTGTGTTGTTTTGGTTTTTTTTTTTATGGGGGGGAAGGTGCGGATCATTGTGACCTGAACGTAAACGCCTTTTGCAAGGATCTTGGTGTTTGACAGCGTGTTAAAAAAGAACAGTCCACCTCTGTTTTACAAAACCCTCTGCAAGACTATACCCCCCTGCTAATCATAGGCCTCAAAAACAAAAGCAACAACAAAATATTATTAATTTTTAATCCCTTTTTTTGTTATTTTTATTATTGAAAAGATGTGATGATGATGATGTATGATATAACAATAATAAAAATGAAATATCGTAATGAGGAGGGAAGGGGAAAAAAGAAGAAGCAGAAGAAGAAGAAGAGGAAGAGGAAGAAGAGAAGAAAATGATGAGATGATGATGATGATGATGATGTGGGTGAAGTGAAGATGAAGATGAAGTGATGAGTGATGATGATGATGATGTGCAGAAGAAGAAGAAGAAGAAGAAGAAGAAGAAGAAAAAAGAAAAAGAAGAAGAAGAAGAAAAAAAGAAAAGAAGTACAACAAAAACAACAACAAAAACGCGACGACGACGACGACGACAACAACAACAAAAATGAAATAATTGAGGGAAAAAGAAGAATGGAAGAAGAAAAAAAGAGGGGAAAAATGATGTGATGATGATGATGAGATGTGATGTTTTTGATGTGATAATGGTGATGTGCTCAAGTAGGGTTAAAAATGGTGATTCCTTGGAAATTTTTAGCCGGGGGTATTTCCAGAGCGATTCGATAATTCCATTGCGCTCCCCTCAAAAATATTAGCGGGATCTGGGATGAGACTCCTTGAGCCCGGGGCAAAAAATCCCCGCCTGGTAAAAGTCTTGAAAATGGGGGGAAAGGGGCCTATGTTCTTTCGTTTTGTTTCGTTTCTCAAAGACGTCTTCGCGCTCAGAATGAGTTGCTTTGCGATGAAAAAGATCCGTTTTATCATGGCACAAGCCTTTAAGCCGACAAATGAGAGCGGCCGGTCCGAGTGTCCCAGGTGTTTTTTTTTTATTATTTTTTATTGATAATTTTATCATCTAGTCTGAAAACAACTTGGTTCATGTTAAAGACGTTTGGGGGCCTTGCTCGTTATTGCACCTCCTCAAAAGCAAGGGTTTGGGGTTGCCCCGGCGGCCCAAAGGTTTTGTTGTTATTGGGGGCGCTGGGGTTGGAGGGGGCGTTTTCCTTCGCCCCGGGACTGTTGTTTTGGGGGTTGTTTTTGGGGGGAGTTGCCCCCTTTTTTGTTCCCCTTTTTTCTTGCTGTTTGTTTTTTTTCTTCTTCTTTTCTTTTCTTCTTTTCTTCTTTTTTTCTTTTCTTCTTCTTCTTTTTTCTTCTTCTTCTTCTTCTTCTTCTTCTTTTCTTCTTCTTTCTCTTCTTCTTGTTCTTCTTGTTCTTGTTCTTCTTGTTCTTGTTCTTCTTCTTTCTTCTTCTTCTTCTTCTTCTTTTTTCTTCTTCTTCTTGTTCTTCTTCTTTTCTTCTTCTTTTCTTCTTTTCTTTTTTCTTCTTCTTCTTTTTTCTTCTTTTTTCTTTTCTTTTCTTCTTTTCTTTTTTTTCTTCTTCTTCTTCTTCTTCTTTTTTCTTCTTCTTCTTTTCTTCTTCTTTTTCTTCTTCTTTTTCTTTTTTCTTCTTCTTCTTTTCTTCTTCTTCTTTCCTTTTCTTCTTCTTCTTTTCTTTCTTCTTCTTCTTCTTCTTCTTCTTCTTTTCCCTTCTTCTTCTTTTTCTTCTTCTTCTTCTTCTTCCTCTTCTTTTCTTCTTCTTCTTCTTCTTCTTCTTCTTCTTCTTCTTCTCTTCTTCTTCTTTTCTTCTTCTTCTTCTTCTTCTTCTTCTTCTTCCTTCTTCTTCTTCTTCGGATTCTTCGGATTCTTCTTCTTCTTTTCCTCTTCTTCGGATTCTTCTTCTTCTTCTTCTTCTTCTTCTTCTTTTCTTCTTCTTCTTTCTTCTTCTTCTTCTTCTTCTTCTTCTTCTTCTTCTTCTTCTTCTTCTTCCTCTTCTTCTTCTTCTTCTTCTTCTTCTTCTTCTTCTTCTTCTTCTTGCTGTTGTTGTTGGAGTTTGGATTTTCGCGTGTGTATGATCTGCAGGCATTGATGATTCTACTACTACTGAAGCCTATGAAATAAAGACACCGCCCAGAGTGATTTTAGGATTAAAAGGGGTTTAGCACAGGCCTTTTTTTTATTTTTAGGGAGGGATGGAACTCGAGACAAAGAAGTCTGATTCCCTGTAGAGAAAAAAATGGCAGAACTTAGATTGTTTTACTTCACAGAACGTAGATAGGCACTTATTTCTACATTATTCCAGAATTCAAGGATACTACTCGCAGAACCTTTTTTTTTTTTTTTCCAAAATATCAAAATTAAAACAAAAAAAATAATAAGCAACAAGATGCTGAACAGACTAACAAGCTCCCTTTCTACACACACAAAAATTATTACAGAAAATCCAGATTTTGTGCTTTTCATCGTCACTGTGACTTTGAAGAAAGATCGATTGAAATTAAACTTGCGTGCAATGAGGACAGCGATAGACTGTCTCCACATTGAAAATAGAATATAAATTTAGTCTGAAGTTCCTGAGAAATTAGCGTTCCCACACATTCCTTAATAAACAAAAAAAACAAAAAACAAACAAACAAACAAAGCCGATTTTACACACAAAAGGGCAGAGGTTACTTCAACTTTGAGCATAACGCCGGGACTACCAGTCCATACCTTTGACCCAATTTTTGGCGACGATTCCTCCAGAAAACAGTTGGGGAAAACCTTGTACCATAAAAGATGGCTCGTTGTTCGCTGACCATCTCAATGTGCCAATCACTTGGTGGAGAAGAATGTTTCACTCTTCCTCCCCCCCCCCCCATCTCCACCCCCATGTCAATACTCTAACCAGAGCATAGCATAGGGTATTGTGCAGGTCCAAGCAGTTTTGGCAAGATTATATAACTGCTGACAGATGTGAGTGGGTGGAGCGCACCTGGAAGTTGCCCCACTGCAATGAACCACGCGCGAATAAACTCCAGAGTCCAGAGAACTCATGTGGGGTTTAACCCTTTGACTTCCGAACCCTATTCCCAACGATTGTAAAAACTTAACCCTTTGATTCCCTCACCCTATCCACCAGCTTCCTGCAGGAAGCTGGTGGATAGGGTGAGGGAGTCCAAGGGTTAAGCTTTTGCTGTGCTAGCATGGTTGACGATGCAGGGTGCAGGATAGAAAGGGTGCGGGAGTCAAAGGGTTAACACTGCCTTACCTCCCATCGGTAGCGTGCAGCTGTACATGTAGAGCTCCCGTCTTTCATTCTCACTGCATGGGTTTGATTCTGGCTCGAGTAAAAGTGTATGTGCGGTCTCCAGCGCGCCCCTGCCCTCTCTGTCTGTCTGTCTGTCTGTCTGTCTGTCTCTCTCTCTCTCTCTCTCTCCTCTCTCTCTCTCTCTCTCTCTCTCTCACTGACTCTCTCTCTCTCTCTCTCTCTCTCTCGCTCTCTCTCGTCTCTCTCTCTCTCTCTCTCTGTCGCTCTCTCTCACTCTCTCCTCTCTCTCTCTCTCTTTCTCTCTCTCGCTCATTCTCTCGCTCTCTCTCATTCTCTCTCTCTCTCTCTCTCTCTCTCTTCTTTCTCTCTCTCTCCTCTCTCTCTTACTCACTCACTCTCTCTCTCTCTCCTCTCTCTCTCTCTCTCGCTCTCTCTCTCTCTCTCTCTCTCTCTCTCGCTCTCTCTCTATCTATCTATCTCTCTTTCTGTCTCCATTGGAAGTTTCCCACTGCAATGCATCACGCGTGAATAAACTCCAGAGTCTAGAGAACTCATGAGGGGTTTAACATTGTCTTACCTCCCACAGGCAGCGTGGAACTGTAGAGCTCGCGTCTTTCATTCTCACTGCATGGGTTTGAGTCTGGCACGAGAAAAAGCGGGTGTGCAATCTCCAACTCACCTTCGTCACTGTGAAGTCTGAAACCCGTCCAACTCTATCATTGGCAGAGTCTGAAACCCACTCAACCCAATTATTCACAGTTTGGAATCCACCCAACTCTATCATTGGCAGAATCTGAAACCCACTCAACCCAATTATTCACAGTTTGGAATCCACCCAACTCTATCATTGGCAGAGTCTGAAACCCACTCAACCCAATTATTCACAGTTTGGAATCCACCCAACTCTATCACTGGCAGAGTCTGAAACCCACTCAACCCAATTATTCACAGTTTGGAATCCACCCAACTCTATCACTGGCAGAGTCTGAAACCCACTCAACCCAATTATTCACAGTTTGGAATCCACCCA
>JAPXFY010005880.1:12500-13958 GCA_030674185.1 Monoplex corrugatus
CAGACAGACAGACAAAGACAGAGACAGAGAGAAAGAGAGAGACATACAGACAGACAGACAAAGACAGAGAGAAAGAGAGAGAGAGACAGACAGACGGACAAAGACAGAGAGAAAGAGAGAGACAGACAGACAGACAGACGGACAAAGACACAGAGAAAAGAGAGAGAGACAGACAGACAGACAAAGACAGAGACAGAGAGAAAGAGAGAGACATACAGACAGACAAAGACAGAGAGAAAGAGAGAGAGAGACAGACAGACAGACGGACAAAGACAGAGACAAAAGAAAGAGACAACAACAAAAGACGGCAAAAAAAGAGAGAAAGAGAGACAGACAACAGACAACAAAGACAGAGAAAAGAGGAACATACGACAGACAAAGACAGAACGAGAGAAAGAGAGACAGACAACAACAACAACAAAGAAAGAAAGAGAGAGACATACAACAAAAGGCAAAGACAAGAAAAGAAAAGAGAGACAGAGGCAAAGACAGAGAAAAAACAGACAACAGACAAAGACAAGAAAGAACAGACAGACAACAAAGACAGAAAAGAAGAGACAACAGACAGACGGGGAAAAACAGAAGAAAGAGACAGACAGACAACAGACAAAGACAGGCAAAAGAAAGAGACAACAACAACGGACAAAGACAGAGAGAAAGAGAGAGAAAAACAGACAGACAGACAAAGACAAGACAGAGAGAAAGAGAAGCAACAGACAAGGACAAAGAGAACAAAAGAAAGAGACAGACAACAACAAAACAGAAGAAAGAAGAGCAGACAATGGCAAAGACAGAGAGAAAGAGAAAGAGACAGACAGACAAAACAGAGAAAGAGACAGACAGACAAAAACAAAGAAAAGGAGACAGACAGACGGCAAAGACAGGAAAAGAGAGAAAGAGAAACAGACAACAAAGACAAGAGAAAAAGAGAAGACTATGGACAAAGACAGAACAGAGACAACAGACAACAAAAACAAAGAAAAAAAACAGACAGACAGACAAAAACAGAGAAAAGACAGACAGACGACAGACAAAGACAAGAAAGAGGAAAACAGACAGACAAAGACAGAGAAAGGAGGACAACAGACAAAGGCAAAGACAAGAAAAAAGAAACTACAACAACAGACAAGACGAGAGAAAGAGAGAACAGACAGCAACAACACAAGATGGAATTAGAGGGGTTTTTTCCATCATAAACCAAACGCTCCTCAAAAGGGGGATGTAAAAAACAACGCGTAAATTTTTTCACTGAATACAAGGGTTACTTTTTTAAGTTTTTTGAAAGACACAGTTTGAATGAAGAGAGAGGGGAAGGGGAAAAGGGGGGAGGGGGAGGCTTCTCCGAAAGGTACGTACAACATACACAATTCAACAAAATTTTTGAATGAGTACGAGCAATACTTTTTTTAAAGAGACAACAACACAAGATGAACAGAGAGTAAAAGATAGATGAAAGAG
>JAPXFY010005881.1:10000-12500 GCA_030674185.1 Monoplex corrugatus
AGTATTCATGAACAATGGACAGGAGGTGATAAACATTGGACACTTTCTTATGAACAATGGACAGGACGTGATAAACAATGAATGCTGAGTCATGAACAATGGACAGGACTTGATAAACAATGAACACTATATCTTGATTAATGGAAAGATCATAATAAACAACGGTTACTATGTCATGCACAGTGATCACGAAGCATTTAACAATGATTACTTTGTCATGAACAATGGACAGAACGTTACAAACATTCGACTTTATGTCATGAACAATGGATATGACCCGATGAACAATGAACACTTTGTCATGAACAATGGATATGACATCAGTAATGAACTGTTTGTGTAGGCAATAGACGGGTCGTGATAAACAATAGTCTCTACGGCATGAGCAATGGATAGAACGTGATAATGCACACAATCACACGAACAATGAAAAGGACGTGATAAACAATGAACACTATTAATGCAACAATAGACAGGACGTGATAAACATTCGACACTATGTGTCAAAAATGGACATGCCATGATAAGCACTGAACACTCTGTCATGACCAAAGGACAAACCGCGAGAAACATTTAGTCAACATACTCCCTGCTTCAGTCAACATACTCCCTACTTCAGTCAACATACTCCCTGCTTCAGTCAACATACTCCCTGCTTCAGTCAACATACTCCCTGCTTCCGTCAACATACTCCCTGCTTCCGTCAACATACTCCCTGCTTCCGTCAACATACTCCCTGCTTCAGTCAATATACTCCCTACTTCAGCCACCATACTCTCTACTTCAGCCAACACATGCCCTACTTCAGTCACTATACTCCCTGCTTCAGCCAACATACTTCCCATTTCAGTCAACACATGCCCTACTTCAGTCAACACACTCCCTACTTCAGTTAACAAGAAACAACACGAGGGTGCTGATGGGACCCAGAGCACCAATGCCTCGCCACTCTCCGGACAATCAATCACCTTCCAAGCTCCTGACGCCACTCGACAGTCATTTCATCAAGCAAAGGTGGGGGGGGGGGGGGGGCTGTCCATGCGTTGCATGACCCATTTGGACCCAGTCATCAGTGACCTTGTTTACAAACCGAATGGCGAGGCGGAGAGATGACAAACCCAGGGACATAAACACACAACGCGCACCAACCAGGTCTAGCCCAGCGTCCGGACCAAGAGAGAATGGAAGAGCCCTCTCTTTCGCCCCACTCTGTTCTTCATCTCTCTTGAGTGCATCCCCCCTCCCCCTGCCACCAGCTGGAATAGCCGCCAGCTACTCTGCCCCCACCACACTCGCGATACTGATCAGTCGGAAGCTCCAAAGTTGACTTAATTCAATCACAGGGATTGTTTGAACGGCCGCGAAAGTGGCCAGGCATAATGCTCCAGACACAGCCCATTTTGCTGTTCAGCAAGGTCTGACATGCCCCGAACGGGATCCCCCAAAATAACGGATATGCCGTGAAACAATAATTAACACACTCCCTGCTTAACAACCTATCTCCATTGTTGTTTATGACAATTTAAGAGGCCTCGTTAGCAACAGTTAGTAAGAGCACTATTTTCTCAAACTGGACAGAGCAGCAGGGAAGTTTCAGTCTTTTTCTCTTAATTCTTGTATCTGGTGTTTGTTTGTTTGTTTGTTTGTTTGTTTGTTTGTTTGTTTGTTTGTGATCTTACGCTTGACAAAGGCCAGTTGGCCGAAAATTTGCGCCAGTCTTGTCTTGTTATATTAAATACGCATCCTTACTTTTTTTTTTTCGTGTTTTTTTTTTTTCTGGTTCCACCATGCTGTTGGCAAGAGAGTGGTGGGTTCAACCCCGTAGCGTACCACAGCTTTTATTTTTCCTTTTCTTTTTTCTTGGAATAACCCCAAGTCTTTGCCAGCGCGCAGGGTTTACGCTCAGGCTAATGTCTTACGCCATGATCATCATTTTGGATCGTCTCCATCACAAGGCGTCTGTGGTCGCAGCGCATATGGGACTGATTCGGTACGTGAAAACGTTACTTGAGAAATTCAAGCTTGTGATAAAAGCCTAAAAGTCTAGCCGGGCCGGTAAGCGAATACACTATTGTCTTCTGGTTTTACTTGACTACTGTTTCCCCCCCCCCCCCCCCCCCCTCGAGGACTAGACATATGAGTAGGCAATATCTTTCTTGTTTTGATCTGTTAAGTACTGTTTGGACATCAAATATGTCGACAAATTACCAGCAAAATGTGCCTAAATGCAAAATGTTCATCAGCAAACGTTTTTTTTTTTTACACCCAGCCTCGATGAATAAGCTAATGAAAATATGTGCCATTAATTACGATCAAATTACTAAATCAAAGAGAATGAAAGACATTATGTTGATGAAGGAATAAATAGATGAACTAATCCATGAAAACAAACGTAACTGAATACAGAAACAAACACAAAACAAACAAACAAACAAACAAACTAACTAACTAACTAACTAACTAACTAACTAACCATCCAACCAACCAACCAACCAACCAA
>JAPXFY010005882.1:0-13955 GCA_030674185.1 Monoplex corrugatus
GGAAACCTGACATCTGAAGACAGCCCAGAAGAAGAAACTGGACTCCTTTGACACGTAAAATTCTGGGCATCAAATGGAATGACTGTGTCCAATGAAGAGGTCAGGGGCAGATTATCATTACATCAGCTGTCCGTGTCAACCACTATTTACAGACGGCGCCTTCGCTAGTCGGGGCATGTCTGGACACTCCCCACAAGACCTGTAACTTAGTCAAGCTGGACACTCCCCACAAGACCTGTAAGTCAAGCCATTGAATGGACGTCAAGAGGCCAAAGAGAGGGCGGCCCTGGTTGAGCTGGCGATAGATGGCAGAAAAGGATCCCCAACTAGTCTCAAAAGATGGAACGACACCAGCTATTGCCCACCTCAGGAGTTTACTGTATTTCGTACAGCAGTATCAATATCTTGCTTTTAAAGACTAAACGCTATGTCATGCACAGTAAATTTTATTACTTTTCTGATGAAAATCTACATGAACTTTTCACAAGTTCAGTACATATCAACAGCAATTTAACATTTGTCAGTACTTTGAAACTAACCTCCCCTATGTTTTATAAACACTGGCACAAACAATCCATATCAGGTCCATACTATTGGAGTATCACCCTCGTCATTCTTTTACAAACATTCAAGTATATATTAACAACAATAAATAATAGTCGTCAGTATTTTAATATTACCCTCCCTATCCTTTTGCAAACATTCAGTCAGTCCATATCATGGTGATCAGTAAAAAACATGAAATCCCCTCATGCAAAATAACAGCAAATGGCACAACTTTGACACAGGTTAATAAGTTCAAATACCTGGGAACGGTCATTTCATCAGATGGCAGATGCACATCGGAAATAGCTGGCAGAATCGGCCAAGCCAAAACAGCATTCAAGAAGATGACAAACATTCTTACTAACAAATGCCTATCAATTAACATCAGAAAGAGAGTCCTTGAATGTTATATAGAACCAATACTGTTGTACGGATGTGAGGCTTGGACAGTCAGCAAGCAAAGCCAGAGCAAGATTGAGGCAGCCGAGATGTGGTTTCTCAGAAGAATGTTGAGAGTTCCATGGACAGCAAAGAAAACAAACGAGACAGTCTTGATGGAGGCAGACACAAGTAGATCACTCATAAGGAAGATTAGGAAAACACAGGCAACATTTATAGGCCATTTTATGAGGAAAGGGGAATTGGAGCACCTGGTCACAACGGGAAAGCTGGAGGGAAAGAGAGCACCAGGGAGAGAATGCTGGACGGACTTGCAGAGTGGCTGGGGATGAGGAGGGTGGGGAGATGCTAGGGGCAACGAGAGATAGAGATGGTTGGAAGTCCATGGTCGCCAACGCCATGCGGCAGGGCACCTGATGATGATGATGATGATATCAAATCCATACTATCAGAGTACTGACGTATCAGTATCATACAAGTTTTTCCCATCATTTTATTGGCACTCTCCCTCTTCCCATGTTCTCCCCTTTGTATAAGCATCTCCACACACACATTCATGTACATATAATGCAGTCAGTCCAGTTATGACATAAGCTTATCTTATAAACTCAGGAAAAAGCCCAAAAGGGAGATGAATAGTATGGTAGGCCTGCGTTTTGACCATCTTCTCTGTCTGCTGCTGTGTCCATCATTTGCCCCTGAACCACCATACTGATTGCGAGACTCTCTCTCTCTCTCTCTCTCTCTCTAGTTTTGACATCATGGGTGTCTGTCTTTGAACAAACTGTCAGCGGGAATGTAATTATCATTGTAATGATAACGATGATGATGATGATTATGACAAAAAAAATCGTTAACAACAGCAATAGTAATTGATTGATGTAGGGCAAACAGTCCCTGTGTAAAGCATGCTGGTTGCACTGTACACAGCCACACACTACACACTACAGATCGTTATTACTTAAACCTGCTTTAGTCAGTTTATTCCATTTCTCACACAGGACGGAGCAGCAGGGAAGTTTCAGCCTTTTTCTCCTAATTTTTGGATCTGGAGTTTGTTTGTTTGTGATCTTACACTGACAAAGGCCAGTTGGCCGAAAATTTGCGCCTGTCTTGTTTCGTTGTATTAAATTAAATACGCGTTCTTGTTTTTTTCTTTCTTTTCTTCTGGTTCCTGCTTTAGTAGGAAGAGGTGAAGGTGCAAGTCATTTTCCATCCCACATTGGTGATTGTAAGCGTATAGAGTTGTCTCCCTTCTCTTTGGTTTAACTTCCTGTTGTTGTTTTTGTTTTTTTTAAGATCTAATCGGGATCGTCATTAGATTAACTCTGGGTTGTAAGCTGTCACCATATTTGCGGTGTACAGTTTAGACCTAAATTTCTAATGCTTGATACCTCAGTGAAGTGTAGACTTTAGGTAATCTGGTCTGTGTACGTTAAAGCGAAAAATGATGCTCAAAGTCGTTTTGGGACGTAAGTACGTAACTAATAATAATAACTGTCTTTGTCTCTTAGCGTCTAAAGTACACGTAGATCAGGTCCGTCAGATCTAATCTTGTAGGTCTGGTAGAAGTTGCCTAACGCTGTGACAGTGAGTCATTTCATCGACGAAAATAGGCCTACTTGGTAAAATACAAACCAATACCCAGGTGTTATTTTAGAACTTGAGAAATTGATTCGGGTTTATATTCCTTTCAACGAAGCGAAAGACTAAGGCCTAATAATAATATAGATTGTCAGGTTCATTATTAAAAACAACAACAACAACAACAAACAGACAGACAAAAAGAAAAAAAATCATTGTCAAGTTCAGTAAACTAAGTAAAATGACTTCCATAATCATTAAGGGGGCAGACCTACCCAGATTTGGGTACCAAGATTGTGATGTTCAGTGTTTCAGTTGTAATTAACCAATCACCATGATATTTGGCAAGAAGATACCTCAGACAATATTCGTTGGATTGAATATCTTTGTTGGGGTCTGTGAGTTATGAAAAGTTGACAAAAATTAATTAATTAATTAATTGCGATTTTTCGCAAGATTGTATACATCAGACATAATATGTTCAAAAGTATTCATCCGATTTCCTTGATATTTGGCACACATATAGCAGGGACAGGTACCTATAGCCGGTAGTAAAATCTTGCAGTTCTGCTTGAAAGAAACATTTTTATCAAAAGTTGTATTATAATTTTTTTAATTAAAATTATTCTAAAAATTGGTGTGATGATTGTACAGAAAATAATGCTAGTAGAGCTAAGATTTTACTACATGCCATACATACTATACAGATGTGTTTGCTCACTAAATATCAAATTCCTAACATGAATATATGTGTAGTTATAAATGTCACAGTATGTACTATATTTTTTTCATTTTCGCGAGAACCTTTTTTGATTAATTAATTTTTGCCAACTTTTCATAACTCACAGACCCCAACAAAGATATCAATCCAAAGAATACTGTATGAGGTATCTTACTGCCAAATATCAGGGTGATTGGTTAATTAGAACTGAAACACTGAACATCATAATCTTGGTACCCAAATCTGGGTAGGTCTGCCCCCTTAACTGCTTAAGTAAACCTAGTCAAGTCTATCTCTAATGTGAACTTGCGCTAGATCTGTATCTAGTCAGGAGTGGCAGTCCATTGAATCTGATATATTTGATTTATCTAAGCGTGTGACTGTGTCTGTAGATTTATGACAGGAAGAGAATGAAGCACTAAGCAGTAGACTCAGCTCTAGATATGTTATCAGTTCTGTAAACATGGGTCATGCCGCAGTTCCCGCACCCCTACCCCCTTCAGTACCGCTATTTCATTCAGTGTTGTGTGTGTGTGTGTGTGTGTGTGTGTGTGTGTGTGTGTGTGTGTGTGTGTGTGTGTGTGTGTGTGTGTGTGTGTGTGTGTGTGTGTGTGTGTGTGTGTGTGTGTGAGAGAGAGAGAGAGAGAGAGAGAGAGAGAGGAGTTCGCAAATTAGCTATGTTTTTTTTGTGTGCACTTTGCCAGAGGAAAACCGTAATTGAAAGTATGAATGAATGAATGAATGAAAATTTATATCGCGCAACAAAAATCTCCATGCTATAAAAGCATGCTCGCGGCGCACGGTGGGGGGGAGGGGGGGGGGCACAAAAACAATTCCACACAGCCTTTGCACCAACATTCATAAAGGCATTCAAGGTATTCACATTCAAATAAGCAATCCCATACAACATTAGAAAAAGTGTGTCTTGAGACTAGATTTAAAGGATGAATGAGTCTTTTTCTCCCTGATGCTCATGGGAAGCATGTTCCACTTGGTAGGGGCAAGGTATTTAAATTCTCGCTGACCATATCTTTTGGTTTTAACATCCCTTGTCCCAGGAACATGAAGAAGAGACTTGGAAGCAGATCTCAGACTGCGAACAGGTTTATATTCAGAAAGAAGATCTTTAAGATAAGAAGGACTACTAGAGTTGAGTGCACGGTAGGTGATAGTTAGTAGTTTGTGATTGATGCGTTGTTGAACTGGGAGCCAGTGCAGATTCCGTAAGATGGGAGTTATGTGTTCAGTCTTCCTGCATCTAGAGATTACTCTGGCAGCTGCGTTTTGTACAGCCTGCAGACGCTGTATTTTCACCTGAGGGAGACCAGCAAGTAGACTATTACAGTAGTCTAATTTTGAGAGTACTAGTGTGACAGCAACAGTCTTAGCAGCTTGAATAGTCAAGTACTGGCGGGCTTTACCAAGAGATCGGATATGGCAGTAGCAAGTTCTGATGATTGAATTGATCTGATCACGCATCGAGAGATTAGCATCCAGAAACACTCCTAGTGTTTTTACTTTCTTCGAGAAAGGGATGTCTGCACTACAGACCGAAAGTGAAGAAAAAGGGACAATTTCTCTTTTAGGAGCAGTTCCGACCAGCAGAACTTCAGTTTTCTCTTCATTCAACTTCAACCGGTTTGCAGACATCCAATGTTTTATTTCCAGACAGCACAATTCAACATTTTTCTTTGATTCAAGAGCGAGAGTATTGTCGGAGGGAAGGCGGGAATAGAGTTGGGAATCATCCGCAAAGAAATGAAAGTCAACATTGAACTGTTCAATCAGAGAAGCCAGGGGTCTTGTGTATAGAGAGAAGAGAAGAGGTCCGAGGACCGATCCTTGCGGAACGCCTGTAAGAAGAGGTGTTTCTTTCGAATATGAAGACCGGACAAGAACTTTTTGAGATCTCTCAGAAAGATATGAAGTGAACCATAACAAGACAGTTTTGTTCAGGCCGATTTCAGTGTGAAGACGCTGCAAGAGAAGGGTGTGATCCATGGTATCAAAAGCAGCGCTCAAGTCTAGCAGAACAAGAATGGCATTGTCACCGTGGTCAAGAAAAGAAAGGAGGTCATTTAATATGCGGAGAAGTGCAGTTTCAGTACTATGTCCACATTTGTACGCTGACTGGAACCTCACTTCGAGATTGTGTGAGACAAGATGTGTTGTCAACTGATCCACAACGGCTCTCTCTATAAGTTTTGAAAGAAATGGCAAGTTCGAAACTGGACGGTAATTATTTAGGATCTCAGGGTCTAAACCAGGCTTTTTGAGTAGTGGTTTGACAATAGCTTGCTTAAGAGGTTTGGGTACGGTTCCCGACTGAAGGCTGAGATTTATGATTTCCTGAATTACAGGAAGCAGAATGTCCGAAAATTCTAGAAGGAGTGTTGTCGGAATTGGATCTACAGCTGCAGTGGTTGGTTTGGACTTATACAACAGTTTCTGGATGGCTTCAAGTGAGATGGGCTCAAAATCAGACATTGCATCAGGACCACAAGCAGAGGATGCAGCAGTTAGATTGTGATGAATTTGTGGGAAAGTCTGCATGATTTTCTGAATCTTGTCAAAAAAGAACTGAGAGAATGCGTTTGCAGCTTCTTCAGAAGGTAGATCAGGAAAAGTGGTCGACTTATCAGTATTATTTAAAACAGAATTTAATACTTGAAACATTTTCCTTGGGTCAGATGATGCGTTACCGAGCTGGTTGTGAAAATGAGCTGCTTTAGCGTTTTTGATTTCTTGAGTAAGCGCATTCCTTGTCTGTTTATAGATATCTCTATGAATCACTAGTCCTGTTTTGCGCATCTTTCGTTCAGCCTTACGTTTAGCCTGCTTAGCTGAAAGAATCACATCATTCAACCAAGGGGATGAGGGACGATGCGGGACAGTCTTTTCTTTCTCTGGAGCATGTTTGTCTAACAGATTAGACAGAACTGTGCTGTAGCTATGTACTAGCTCATCAACATTATGATGAGTGTCAGAAAGAAGGAGGGAATGAGACAAATCATCTCTAAACAGTGTTCTATCAATGCCCTTAACATTTCTACAGTGAATAGTTTGGCGTGGGACTCTTGGTCTCGAAAAATCTGTTTCCAGTTTAAGGAGAAAATGATCAGACAAATGGACATCTTCGACAACAATGGAAGTTACAAAGCTATCATTTCTAACCATGACAACATCCAAGGTATGGCTCTTAGTATGGGTGGGTACATTAACAAGTTGGATGAACCCAAGAGATGTAAACAAATCCACAAAACGTTTTGTGTCACTGTTATCAGGCTTATCTAGATGGAAATTCAAGTCACCGACAATCACAACATTCTCTGCAGGTAGACCAGCAACAGTCAAGAAGGTCTCAAACTCCGTGAGAAAGTCAGATACAGTACAGCCATTTTTACTAGAGGAGGGAGGGCGGTAAATACAAACAAGTCGTACTGACTTCTTGACCCTCGAAATACACACCTCAATGTTATCAAAGGTAATAAAAGAACGTCGCTTACACTCACGAATCGTTAAGTAATTACGGTACAGGATGGCTACACCACCACCTCTGCCACTCGTACGCGGACTGTGGACACAGGCATATTCAGGAGGTGTCATTTCACTGATTGCAACTTCATCACCACACTCACGCAACCAGGATTCACACACACACAGAACATCCAGATCACTCTCAACGACCAGGTCACAGATTTCCAACGCTTTGTTCACCACTGAGCGAGCATTAAGCACACCCATCACCACTTGCGTTGGCTTCTTATTCACAATAATACAGCTGTCCGTCGAAGAAGAAAGCCGGATGGGCCGGACGGGTGAAGGCTGGAACGGAGACGGAGGGACGAAGGCAGGGATGCAGTCACCAGCAGGACGAACAGTAGAAGAAGACTGAAGACCCAGATCGCCATGTTGACCGGGAGAGGCAGAGAGAAGACCAGAGTCACTGGGTTGACAGGAGGCAGTGACAGGACCCAAGTCGACAGATTGACAAGGGGAGGCAGGGAAAGAACCAGAGCCACCAGGTTGACAAGAGGTGGAGACAGGACTCAAGTCGCCAGATTGACCAGGGGAGAAGGAGAGAGGACCAGAGCCATTAGGTTGACAGGGGGTAGAGACAGGACCCAAGTCGCCAGGTTGACCAGGGGAGAAGGAGAGAGGATTGGAATCGCCAAATTGTCTCTTTCGTCCTCCTCTCTTGGATCGGCGTGGCTTCTTCCGCAGGTTGCTGGCAATGCCAAGTTCCTTCACACGCGCGATCACTTGGGGGGAGAGGGGAAGAGTGGTGGTAGTGTTCACAGACAAAAGTTCATGCCTCGAGTAGCGCGGTCGAATTACAGGATCACAACAATCCCGTGCACAGCACACTTCAGTTTCACTTTCGTGGCACAGAACGGCCCGTTCACATCGGCCTACGTGGGAAGGTTGTCGGCAGTTTTCACAGCAGCACGCGCAGCTTTCAAATAATGGCGGGGGCAAAAAGCGTAACACTGATTGCAGAGTCAAGACTTGCAGAAAGAGAACAACTCCCACGACTCGGACGTTCAGGGGCAAACCCAGACAAAAATGGTACCAACGGGACGGCCACATTCTTACGAGCAACACTATCACGGATTTAAGTCAATCAACCACGGGTTAATCACTCAACAAAAACAAACAGGAGCTCGCGCAACAACGCCTATTCGGCGCGTGAACACAGAAATAAGTAGGCCTATGTCATAAATTAAAACAGGATGAGTAAATTATACTGGTATGTTGTTTCCAGTTTCAGTGATTTGCACCATGTATCCCGCAATCCAGTCAGCTGACAGTGACTGAAACTTGCTTATTCAGTTCAGGCAGTGGACATTTCAATAATAATTGGTTTCAGTATGCTGTCTTGCTAATTTTGCTTGACCATAACGGCACGGGGGGTGGGGGTGGGGGTGGGGGGTGGCAACAGCACGTTCCTCAAAATTTGGTGATTTTCTTTGTTCATTCTTTGTCTTCTTGTACGCGTTTTAAACATAGAAATACAGAAAAATAGAGAAACAGATGGAAGGCCATGATCCCCAACGCCATGTGGCGAGGTACCTGATGATGATGATGTTGCTTTTTAGAGACCCTGTTGAATGTTTCTGATTTCCTGATTGATAAACGTTTTGTTTGCTTGATAAAATCCTGGTTGAATGTCTTTTTGTATGTTTGATGACGACACAGTATGCTTAATAATGACCTAGTTGAATGTGTCTTTTTGTATGCTTGATAATGACACAGTATGCTTAATAATGACCTAGTTGAATGTGTCTTTTTGTATGCTTGATAATGACACAGTATGCTTAATAATGACCTAGTTGAATCTGTCTTTTTGTATGCTTGATAATGACACAGTATGCTTAATAATGACCTAGTTGAATCTGTCTTTTTGTATGCTTGGTAATGACACAGTATGCTTAACAATGACCTAGTTAACCCTTTGAACCCGGCTGGCCAATGCAGTGGCCAGCGCGATTAATACCTCTGTACCCAGCAGGCCGCTGGAGCGGCCTCACATGCCCAGTTGACCTGGCCTGGTATGGTGCTGGTTTGCGGTATGCGACCTACCGGCACCTACTCTCCTCTGCCACATCCTGTTTATATTACCGAATTCCAGACACCCTATACTTTCTTCCTGGCAAATTTTTAAGCATTAGAAGGATTTATTCTGAGACACCGATTTTTGCTAGAATTTCTCTAAAAATACTCAGGGTTGAGGGTATCAGAGGTCTAGAAATACTTAGGGCTGAAAGGGTTAAATCTGTCTTTTTGTATGCTTGGTAATGACACAGTATGTGCTTAACAATGACCTAGTTGAATGTGTCTTTTTGTATGCTTGGTAATGACTTGGGCCTGCTACAATCTGTCTGATCTCGTGAACTGCTGCCGATACTTTATGAAAGCTAGAGATGTCCGATACTTTATGTAAGCTAGAGATGTCCATTTATTTGTATTATATTGTTTCCTGACATAGGTGTGGATAATTTCTGTCCCTGTCTTTGCTTCTGTCCTCCTCCTTTGCTGTCTGTCATTTCGTCCTATCATTGTCTGCCTTGCTGGTCCTTTCACCTGTATGTGTACTATAATATTATAAACCCACATGCTTTCTTTTAGGGTTGATAATTGGGTAGGGCCTACATATATTAAGTGCTTTTTTTGGCTCTGAGGAAGTGTAATAAGCAGCTCTGAGGAAGTGTAATAAGCAGCTCTGAGGAAGTGTAATAAGCAGAGGCAATTTTATGTAATTTAGGCCTGTTTTTTAATGTCCTTATTTATGTTTATATTTGTATTCAGGTTTGTTTTTTTAAATCCCCAGGTGATGAATTGAACAAATTGGTCAACGCCAGGGACATATTCTTTGATTATGTGAGCGAATACATTGATATGTGTACATGTAGGCCTGCTTAATTTTCTGTTTTTTCTCCAGTGAGGTAGACCTACAATGTACATTTTGAGATAGTTATAGCCCTGATATGGCTCTGCGTTGTTGGCTGGGCTTTAAACAAGAACGATAAAAATAACGATGACAATAACAATGAGCCTAAGCAGCTCACTTGTCTACTATATCTCGACTGTTTCGACGGCACTCGGACTCGGAGGTGCACAGTGTAACAGGTTCAAGGGAAATAAGACCAGCATGTTGCCATAGGTGTTAAGTCAGTCGCAATTGCCTCCCCTAGCGTGTTTTGATTACATTTTTAAGCTGGTAAATTTTATGACCTTTTATACTTTACGACATCTTTCACCTTTCAATTATTTTAGGTTCGTGTGTGTGTGTGTGTGTGTGTGTGTGTGTGTGTGTGTGTGTGTGTGTTGTGTGTTGTGTGTTGTGTGTGTGTGTGTGTGTGTTGTGTGTTGTGTGTTGTGTGTTGTGTGTGTGTGTGTTGTGTGTGTTGTGTTGTGTGTGTGTGTGTGTGTGTGTGTGTGTGTGTGGTGTGTGTGTGTGTGTGTGTGTGTGTGTGTGTGTGTGTGTGTGTGTGTGTGGTGTGTGTGTTGTGTGTGTGTGTGTGTGTGTGTGTGTGACAGAGGGAGACTGGCAGGTTCTAAACGGTAACTGTCACTTCGTTCATCTGAGACTACTGATACAGAGCAAGTGTCCCACCTGGCCTGAGGGAGGTGAGCAGCAGACATCACACTTCAACACATTTTATCACTTAACCCTTTGGCTACCACACCCCACCCACCGGTATCCAGTATTTGTCAACCATGCTCATCGTCATCATCAAGTGCCTTGTCACATGGCGTTGGCGATCACAGCCCTCCATATGCATCTATCCCTTGTTGCCGCAAGTACACCTTCCGCCCTCTCTGTCCTCAGCCACTCTGCAAGTCCGTCCGATATTTTTTCCCTGGGTCTACCTGGTGCTCTCTTTCCCTCCAGCTTTCCTGTTGTGACCAGGTGCTCTAATTCCCTTTTCCTCATAAAATAGCCTATAAATGTTGCTTGTCTTTTCCTAATCTTCCTTATCAGTGATCTTCTTGTGTCTGCCTCCATCAAGACTGTCTCGTTTGTTTTCTTTGCTGTCCATGGAACTCTCAACATTCTTCTTAGAAACCACATCTCGGCTGCCTCAATCTTGTTCTGGCTTTGTTCAATCATGCTAACAAGGCAAAAACATAATCCTTTGATTTCCTCACCCTATCCACCAGCTTCCTGCAGGAAGCTGGTGGATAGGGTGAGGGAGTCAAAGGGTTAAGTTTTTACAGTTGGTGGGTAGGATGCGGGATTCAAAGGGTTAAGGATAGTATCATTAGATCCCACTGGACCTGTCTTACAGCTAGTCCTTACTTCTCTATGTAAAGAATATCGGCATTAAAACTCGCACACACACACACACATACACACACACACACACACACACACATACACACACACACACACACACACACACACACACACACACACACACACACACACACACACACACATACACACACACACACACACACACACACACACACACACACACACACACACACACACAGGTATATACATATATGTACACACGCACATAGATATATACATGTATGTACATACACACACACACACACACACATATAATCATCATCAGGTGCCCTGCCGCATGGCGTTGGCGATCATGGACTTCCATCTGTCTCTATTTCTCGTTGCCCCTAGCATCTCCCCCACCCTCCTCGTCCTCAGCCACTCTGCAAGTCCGTCCAGCATTTTCTCCCTGGGTCTACCCAGTGCTCCCTTTCCCTCCAGCTTTACCGCTGTGACCAGGTGCTCCAAATCTCCCTTCCTCATAAAATGGCCCATAAATGTTGCCTGTCTTTTCCTAATCTTCCTTATGAGTGATCTACTTGCGTCTGCCTCCATCTAGACTGTCTCGCTTGTTCTCTTTGCCGTCCATGGAACTCTCAACATTCTTCCTAGAAACCACATCTCGGCCGCCTCAGTCTTGTTCTGGCTTTGCTTGTTGGCCGTCCACGCTTCACATCTGTACAACAGTATTGGTTCTATATAACATTCAAGAACTCTCTTCCTGATGTTAATTGATAGGCATTTGTTGGTAAGAATGCTTGTCATCTTCTTGAATGCTGTTTTGACTTGGCTGATTCTGCCGGCTATTTCTGATGTGCATCTGCCGTCTGATGAAATGATCGTTCCCAGGTATTTGAATTTATTAACCTGTGTCAAGGTTTTGCCATTTGCTGTTATTTTGCTTGAGGGGATTTCATGTTTTTTACTGATCACCATGACTTCAGTCTTC
The DNA here is from genome assembly GCA_030674185.1 of Monoplex corrugatus. NCBI lineage: Eukaryota > Metazoa > Mollusca > Gastropoda > Littorinimorpha > Ranellidae > Monoplex > Monoplex corrugatus. The sequence goes on from JAPXFY010005882.1 coordinate 12,001, forward strand.
CTGCTGTTTAGTTCCAGCCCCTTACCTTTGCTTTCTATTTCTAGTATATTCACAAGGTTTTGTAGGTCCCTTTCACTTTCTGCAATTAGCACGGTGTCATCTGCGTATCGAATGTTGTTTATCATTTTCCCTCCAACCTTTAATCCAGGGTCTTTTTCTAGGTTTCTCATGATGTTTTCGCTATATAGTGAAAACAGATCTGGTGACAAAACACAACCCTGTCTGACTCCTCTTTTGATGTTTTGGAAAGAGCTTACATTGTTTTCTATTCTAATTGCAGCTGTTTGTTCCCAGTACATATTTCTAATTATTCGTAGATCTTTTCCATCAACATTAAATCTCTCCAGTTGGTTGATCAATTCATCATGTCTTACCCGATCAAAAGCCTTGGTGTAGTCAACAAAACATAAATACAAATCCTTATTCATCTCAATTGACCTCTCTATGATAGTTCTTAGGATGTATATGGCATTAATAGTTCCTTTCCCTTCCACAAATCCACACTGTTCTTCTGCTATTTCTCTTTTGATTCTATTCCTTGTCCTGATCATGATTATTCTAAACAGGATTTTTGTTACATGACTCATCAAACTGATTGTGCGATGGGGTTTGCATTCTTTTGCCTCTGTCTTCTTTGGAAGTGCAATGAAAATTGATTTTGACATATCTTTGGGGATTTTTCCAGTGTCGTAAATTTCATTTAGGAGGACTGTTATTTTTTCTATGCCAAATTCCTCCAGGGCTTCAATCATCTCTGTAGTAATGTTGTCTGGTCCTGGGGCTTTTCCTGGTTTCATCTTTTCCGGTGCCGCTCTAACTTCATCTTTCATTATGGGTGGTCCTTCAAAGTTCTTTTTTATGTGTTCTTCGTTTCTGTCATCCTCAAAAAAGTCTTTAATGTACTCTCCCCATCTGTCTAATATTTTGTCTTTTTCCATGATAAGCGTGCCATCTTTCGATTTCAAGCAACCAGCTGATGTGCATGTATTTTTCCTGTGGACAATTTCTTCAATTCGTCTGTAGGCCTACATACCCTGAGGATCCGTTTTGTGTCGGTTTTCCATTTCTTTGCACTTAGTTTTCAGCCAAGCTTCCTTAGCTTCATTGCACCTATTCTTGATCTCCTTGTTTATCTTCCTGTATATCTCCTCGTTTCTCTTTGCCTTCCTCCTTTCCTCCATCAAGCCCAAAATTTCATCAGTCATCCAGCTCTTTTTTGCTTTTCTATCTGCCTTAGGGATTTCTTCACAAGCTTCATTTATCGAATTTCTCAACTTTGTCCATTGTTCCTCACTGTCACCAACGTCTTCCAGAGCACTGAATTTGTTTTGAACATGTACATTAAATTTTTTACGTATCATTTCATCTGTCCTTAAGAGTCTAAGGTTTAGTTTGATGTTGCTTTTGGTCTGTTTCCTTTTCCTCAATTTCAGTCTAAATCTTCCCACTACAGGATTGTGGTCACTGTTGCAGTCTGCGCCTGGTAGTGTTTTTGCTGACAGTAAAGAATTTCTAAATCTTTTGTTGATCAGGATGTAGTCAATCTGATTTTTGGTATTATCTCCTGGACTCATCCAAGTCCATTTTCTTCTGTTAGGCTGCTCAAACCAGGTGTTTCCTACTATGAACTCATTCATCTGTGCCCATTCTACAAGTTTCTCTACCCTTTCATTTTGCGTACCAAGGCCATGAGGTCCAACTATATCCTCCACCCTATCCTGTCCCACTTCAGCATTAAAATCTCCCATTATTACAGTAACTTCTTGTGATTTACATTGGACTTTGGCCATCTGTAATACTTCGTCGATGTTGTCGATGTCTTCCTGAGTACTTGCGGATGTTGGTGCATACACCTGAATGATGTTGATATCAAATGGTTTGCTTCCCAATTTGACCAGCAAAACTCTGTCGGACACAGCCCAGTATCCCTTAACTGCTTTTGATTTGTCTTTGTC
>JAPXFY010000588.1:0-30000 GCA_030674185.1 Monoplex corrugatus
ACAGAGGTTGATGTGTCAGTGTAAAGTTGCATCACGTCTGCCGTAACGTCACTGGGTACTCCGTACAGCGAGAGGATTTCCGTTATAGAGCTTCGGTCGAGCGAGTCGAATGCTTTCTTGAAATCAACAAAAACAATCGACACTGTTCGTTTCGTCGTACGGCACATGTCCAGTATGCACCTCAGAGCCATTGCTTCCTCTGAAGTCGATCTTCCCGCTCTGAAGCCACTTTGCAAGGGTAGCAGTTGAGGTTCGACTACCGATTTTATGCGCTTGAGAACCTTGTTCATAAGTTTTGCGATAGATAGATAAATAAAACGAAAGGCAGAAGGAAACGGTAGTCGTGGAGTAAAAACAAGAACTTCGCATTCTGATACAACAACAACAACAACAACAAAAATGAAGAAGAGCAATTTTACCTTCCTGCAGCAAGTTTCTCTACACAATTGACACCCATCCCTCTTCACACACATCCCTCCCGTGGAAAGCAGTGCCTCCTAACACAGTCTTCACTTTAGTAAGCCAGGGGAAGTGCTTTACAACACGTAACAATGTCCTGCCCTTCCTACACACACACGCACGCATTCATGCACGCACGCATGCAATACACACACACGCATGCACGCACACACACACGCACACCTGCATGCACACACACACACACACACACACACATACATTTACACACACACACTTACACGTATATAAACACACACTTATACACACTCAAACACATTCACTCGCACGCACACACAGTCAGTCACACACACACACACACACACACACACACACACACACACACACACACACACACACACACACACACACACACACTCAAACACACAGACTCGCACACACACACACACACACACACACACACACACACACACACACACACACACACACACACACACTTATACACACTCGAACACACAGACACACACAGACACACACACACACACACACACACACACACACACACACTCACACACACACACACACACACACACACCCACTCACACACACACACACACACACACACACACACACACACACACACACACACACACACACACACACACACACACACACACACACACACACACACACACACACACACACACACACACACATTTTTGTCAAAGTAGTTCTCTTTGTTGATTCAAAATCTGTATTATATGCCTTACAGTCTTTTGATACAGACACAAGACCTGACTTAATTACTGAGGTAAATCATCTTATACATCGTTTAAGGACAAAAGGTACAGATATCAGTTTATGCTGGGTGCCTTCTCACGTTGGTCTTCACGGCAACGAAGTAGTAGACAGAGCAGCTAAGCAAGGTGCACACAACACTGATAATACTATAGAATTACGTATTAAAACTTCCGTAAAAGAAGCTTGCGGCTTGCAAGAATCTGCCTCATGGATTCGTTTTCATGAACATTTCAATGAAAAGTTTGTGACACAACAAATGATAAAACACTCTTTTCAAAATATATGTAAAAAATTGCAGTATTCTTCCATATATCATTCGAGGTCGATTCTTGCTGTTCATTTTCGTATTCAGCTAAACGCGTTGAAAATAAAATATTGTAAAAATATCAAGTGTATTTGCGGAGAACAATTCACACTGTTTCACTGTTTATTTTACTGTAAAAAGCTACATTCTTTTTTACCAAAAATATTTACACAAGAAAACTATTCTGAAACTCATTTTAAAGAAGTAACTTCAGATCAATCTTTGTCAGTTAAAATTTCAGAATCATTGGTTCACAGTCCTGTTAATGTGTTGCTTTAAGTTTATGAAGTTTGTACTTTAGCGTTAAATTTTTCCTTCGCATTGTTAATGTTAATTGTTTGTGTTAAGATCTTGTTCCATTTTTATATTACCCGCTTACTCATGTCTCATATTCTGTCTCCACTCTGCCCCCAATCCAACTCGCCCATCTCCCATCCTCCATTTTTTCCCCCCGTCTAATATCACTCATAGTGAATAGATGTTAAATCAAAGAACGAACGAACATTTCTCGCCAGTTTTTCATCTCAGTATTTAAAATTTCATGACAATGCTCACAGATCACCGAGGAAAGAAGGAAATGCTTCTGTGCATATATTTCATTTTTTTCGAAATTGAAAACAAAAAGCAACAACATTCGAGTGAAAACCAAAATTATTTAGTCATACTAACATGCACCTTTTTCTGCAGACAAAACGACATCAGGGAAGCGGGAAGATTCTTCTTTTTCTTCTTCTTCTTCTTCTTCTTCTTCTTCTTCTTCTTCTTCTTCCTCTTCTTCTTCTCCTTCTTCTTCCTCTTCTTCTTCTTCTTCTTCTTCTTCTTCTTCTTCTTCTTCTTCTTCTTCTTCTTCTTCTTCTTCTTCTTCTTCTTCTTCTTCCTCTTCTTCCTCTTCTTCTTCTTTTTATTCTTCTTCTTCTTCGTCTTCGTCTTGTTCTCCTTCTCCCTGTCCTCTTCCTTCTCCTTCTTCTTCTTCTTCTTCTTCTTTTTCTTCTTCTTTTCTTCTTCTCTTCCTCCTCCTTGTTCCTCTCCTTCTTCTTCTTCTCATCCTCATTCTCCCTTTCACTCTTCTTCTTCTTCTTCTTCTCCTCCTCCTCCTCCTCCTCTTTCTTCTTCTTCTTCTTCTTCTTCTTCTCCTCCTCCTCCTCCTCCTTCTTCTTCTTCTTCTCCTTCTTCTTCTTCTCCTCCTTCTTCTTCTTCTCCTTCTTCTTCTTCTCCTCCTTCTTCTTCGTGAAGAGTCATTGGGACACTGCAAGAAGAAGTGTTCATCAGGTTCTTCCGGCTCTGTTGGTTGTAGGCCAAAGCCTGGGTTTTTCGCAGTTGGTTTATGTGTCCGTTCCGCAGTGTTGTCAGTCCATCATATTTCATTTTCCTGTTGTTGTTGTTTTGCTTTGTTTTGGTTTTGTTTTGTTTTCTTGTCTTCCCCTTCATGTCCCTCCGTCAACAAAGAAGATTGATTTAACAAGGCGTGGTATTGGCCGCTAGGTAGAAATTACTTCCCCTGTTAGTTTCATTGATGTAATTAACTTGTTTATACACACCTAAAATTGTGCGTATAGATAGTTTCAGAACGAGTCGTATGAATTAAACTTGCCGAGTTACACATGCCAAGATTGGCTTAACATAATTATATTCTAAGTTTGGTACAAAAATGAAGATGTAAATGAATGAACGAATAAATAAATAGATAGATAGATATACATGTATATTTAACGCTCAGTAAATTAGAGCGAACCAATCAACTGTGAAAATTGGATGCTGTTCATATTCGTGACAATTGCTGGGGAAACGCCGAGGAGGTCAAGATCATTCGTAACATCAGCCTTCAGAGTCAGGGTTCTGCCTTGTCCACGTCGAAGGTTGACACGGTCGCTGAGGTTGGCAGACAATATGTCACCCAGGGGAGTGGGACACCTTGTCTGCATTCGAAGGCTGTGCCCGATCAGTCTCAGTCGGCGTCTTCGAAGCGTCTTGCTCAAGGGTGAGAGCTTAGTCCGAGAGTAGAGCGCCTTGGTGGAGATTTTCTCTGGCCAGTAGATGCCGAGTGCCGAGCGGATCATACGCCGATGAGAAGAGTCGATCAACTTCGAGAGAGTTTCGGTCAGAGGTATGGACTCGAGACCGTAGCATACGATGCTCTCTACTGCTGCCTTGAAAGTCTAATCTTGATTTGGTCATCGGCCTTCGAGCTGAAAATCGGCTTCAATTTGTTCATCGCTGCCCATGCTTTGACGAATCGTTCGTCTACCACTGAAGTTGGAGACGAGGTGTCAATTCCAAGGTAACTGAACTGCTCGCATGTATGAATCATCTCGCCGGACTGGAAAAAGATTCGACGGGGAATGGTGTCGTGGCCGACGTGCATGACTTTCGTTTTGCCGTGGTTGATTTGAGACCAACAGCTGACGCATTCCTTTCGAGATTTTGAAGAACTCTCTCTACAGTGTCGGCCGATTCGCAGACCAGAGCGATATCGTCGGCGTAAGCCAAGGCGCTGATCTTTACTGCTGGATGTCAAGAGCTCTGTCTCTCTATCAGGGTGAAACCATCGTCGTCATGCAACGTCTTTCGAAGACATGATCTAGAACAGTGATAAATAGATATGGAGACAACGTGTCACCTTGGAGGACACCAGATGTAGTGACGAAGAGGTCTGTGTTGCCGTGATTGGTCCAAACAGAGGTTGATGTGTCAGTGTAAAGTTGCATCACGTCTGCCGTAACGTCACTGGGTACTCCGTACAGCGAGAGGATTTCCGGTATAGAGCTTCGGTCGAGCGAGTCGAATGCTTTCTTGAAATCAACAAAAACAATCGACACTGTTCGTTTCGTCGTACGGCACATGTCCAGTATGCACCTCAGAGCCATTGCTTCCTCTGAAGTCGATCTTCCCGCTCTGAAGCCACTTTGCAAGGGTAGCAGTTGAGGTTCGACTACCGATTTTATGCGCTTGAGAACCTTGTTCATAAGTTTTGCGATAGATAGATAAATAAAACGAAAGGCAGAAGGAAACGGTAGTCGTGGAGTAAAAACAAGAACTTCGCATTCTGATACAACAACAACAACAACAACAAAAATGAAGAAGAGCAATTTTACCTTCCTGCAGCAAGTTTCTCTACACAATTGACACCCATCCCTCTTCACACACATCCCTCCCGTGGAAAGCAGTGTCTCCTAACACAGTCTTCACTTTAGTAAGCCAGGGGAAGTGCTTTACAACACGTAACAATGTCCTGCCCTTCCTACACACACACGCACGCATTCATGCACGCACGCATGCAATACACACACACGCATGCACGCACACACACACACGCACACCTGCATGCACACACACACACACACACACACACATACATTTACACACACACACTTACACGTATATAAACACACACTTATACACACTCAAACACATTCACTCGCACGCACACACAGTCAGTCACACACACACACACACACACACACACACACACACACACACACACACACACACACACACACACACACACACAGACTCCCCAACACACAACACCACACACACACACACACACACACACACACACACTTATACACACTCGAACACACAGACACACACAGACACACACACACACACACACACACACACACACACACACACACACACACACACACACACACACACACACACTTATACACATTCAAACACACAGACACGACACAGCCAACACACACACAACCACACAGAGTCACACACACACACACACACACACAGAGTCCACACACACACACTTATACACACTCAAACACAGCACACACACCACACACACACACACACACACACACACACACACACACACACACACACACACACACACACACACACACGCACGCACGCACGCACGCACGCACGCACGCACGCACAGAGAGACTTATAACACTCAAACACGCACAGAGAGAGAGAGAGAGAATTTCAAAACAAACAAAAAGGTAATGTCAGTTCTTATCACAAGTATTGTAATATCTCAGAGACCTATGCACACTGTTACCAGACATTTTTTAAGATGTCGTGATGATGTGATTTTTGCCCTTTTTAGAGAGGAGGGGACAATGGTGGAATATAAGCTGGGGGTTAGGGTGATGGAGATACATGGTGCTGATAGATGTTTGTTGAAACGACTGTCGTGTTGTTCAGGGGTCGACTTCTTTGATATGATTGTGTAGGAAGTTAGTCAGGTCAGTTTATGCAGGGGTAACTGGATGTCTTGTCATCCCTTTCCACGTCGTTACCACAGACATCTAAGATATAGATTGCGCGCGCCTGTCTGCGAGCTTACCCCACTTTTCTTTGTTCATTTACTTTTGCTGTTGAGCCCACGTTCCCCCTTAAGTAAGAGACTTTGAACTTTTTCAGATTAAATATCATAATACGTGAATCGTGAATCTCTGTATTTGTCCGTGTGTGTGTGTGTTGTGTTGTGTGTGTGTGTGTGTTGTGTGTGCGCGCGCGCGCGCGTGCGTGCGTACGTGTGTGCGTGCGTGTGTGTATGTGTGTGTGTGCGTGCCTGTACGTGTGGTGTGTGTGTGTGCATACGGAAGAGAGAGCCAAACTTTACACACACACACACGCACACACATACACACAAACAGACACACATAGCATGCACGCGCGCGCACGCACAAACTCACACACACGCACACACACTCACCACACGCACGCTAATACTGGGTCAACGGAGATTTCTTTAAAAAAAAAAACATTTTAACGGTACAGCCTGGCTTTCCCCTCTGTCCGTCACTTATTTACACAAAGTAAACAACAGACAGCTGAGCGCTGGTAGGTCCCAAAATGGCGGCCACTTGCACCAGCGGTGGGCCATTTCGCCTCAACGCTCGCAGACAGGCGCGCGCAGTCTATATCTTAGATGTCTGTGGTCGTTACTGGTTTTGTGTGTGTGTGTGTGTGTGTGTGGAAATGGGCGACATCATTGTTGTTGTCGAGATCCAAGAAGCGTTCTCCTTGCCAGATCCACCGCCTTCACGGGATACTTGGTGAGGCACTCCATCCTCCCGCTGTCCTCCCCGAATAATTGCCACCGCATGTACTCGGTTGCGGGGCATCTTTGGATCCAATGTGCCAGATCTTGTTCCTCCTCGTTGCACAGGGAACAACATTGGATCCGTTGTTGAGTGAATCCTATGTTTATAGGCCCGCAGCAAAGGGCGGTGACCCGACCTGAGCTTGCAACAACATCCCCGGGCCCAGGCAGACCGATATCCTACAGTAACGCTTGAGTCCAGATAAAAAACGTAACAAAGGACCCCCCGATACAGTATGCGAGAACGAGTGAGGTGTACGGGGCATTCTCCATGCAGAGAGAGGCGGAAATAAAGTCCCGCAGAGATCAGACCCTACTGTTTTTATGGTTCGTGGTGGTGGTGGTGGTGGTGGTAATGTATTTTTTTAAACATTGTACAAGAGATACACATTTCACTGCAGTGTAGCGTAGATTGTTCCACTGGAAGACTGACACAAAGACAGACATAAAACCCTTACGCTCAACAGGGACTCAAGACTTTGCTAGTGCAATAACACAGCCCCCGATTACCTGTCAAGGCTACTTGAGATCTATGTTCCCTCACGTACCCTCCGCTCTGCTTCCGATCCTCTGACTTTTCGCTTTCCACGCACTAAGCTCAATACCTATGGTCCACGAGCCTTCTCTGTTTCTGGTCCACTCTCCTGGAACAAACTTCCTCTCTCAGTCCGTCAGCAACCTACTTTTGTCTCCTTCAAGTCCGCTCTCAAAACTCACCTTTTCTCCTCTGCATAAAATCCTGACCTCACTCAACCCCCTCTGCAGCCTGTCTCCACTCGGAGGGGAATCACATTGTAATGTATAATTGTATATAATATGCTCTCTATAATTTTCCATTGCTCTTATTCTTTCTCCCCATTTATAGCCATGTGTGTGTGTGTGTGTGTGTGTGTGTGTGTGTGTGTGTGTGTGTTGTGTGTGCGTGCGTGCGTGCGTGCGTGCGTGTGTGTCTGTTCAGCGCTTAGATTTGATTTTTATCAAGATTTTGCGTTATGTAGATATTGTAATTATTATTATTATTATTATTATGTGAAGGCTCATGGCTTTTATCATGGTCGTTTAGGACCTTCTCCGTTACTTGGCGACAGTGGCGTCAATGCATATGGAATTTATTCCGAGCGCCGAGACGCTATCTTCAGATATTGAAATTGCGACTTGTCCTACATGCAGAAAGCGTTCTTTGGAGACAATTTCTCCAAGAAGTTTCATTATTAAATTTTCGTGGGGGGGGGGGGGGGGGGGGGAGGAGGGCTGAATGGGTGTGTGTGTGCGTGCGTGTTTGTTTGTGTGCGTTTGCATGTGTGTGTGTGAATGCGTGTTTGTTTCTGTGCGTTTACGTGTTGTGTGTGCGCGTGCGCGTCTGTGTATGTTTCTGTGCGTTTGCATGTGTGTATGCGTTCGTGCAGAAATGGTGATCTCCAAGTACATAAAATCAATGTAAACAATGCTATGAAAGATAATGGAGAGAAAACTGTTTTTCCCATGTTGACTCTGTTCCTAAATACTTTTATCTCTGTGTCATGGAAACCGTGTGAAATATGATGACAGTTTATATAGTTTTAAGGCTGTAATGTCGGCATTGAGCTGAAAGCTTTTTTGCAACAAAGCTCAAAAAATGGCTTGTTTCGTGTTCTTTCTTGTCAGGTTCTAGAGGGATAGCTGTGAAAGTGAAATGAAAGTAGTGTCTCGCCCCAAGTTCAACACGTGCACACATACACACACACGTACATACACAAAACACAACACACACACACACACACACACACACACACACACACCACACACACACACACAACACACACACACACACACACACACACACACACCAACCACACACCACAACACACACACCCATTTTGCTGTTCAGCTAGGTCTAACATTCCCCTGAAGGGATCCCAAGTCTGCAGTCTTCCTGTGCATACACATCATACATACATACATACATACTATACATACATACATACACATACATACATACATACATACATACATAACATACGTACGTACGATACATACATACATACATACATACATATCACATACAACATACATACTACTACATACATACATACTACTACGTACGTACATAACATACATACATACGCACGTACATACATACACACATACATACACACATACATACACATACATACATACATACACATACACATACATACACATACATACATACGTACGTACATACATATTACGCACGTACATACATACACACATACATACATACAAACATACATACTAATACATAATACATACATACATACATACATACATCAATACATACACATACATACATAATATATACATATCACAAGCAGGCAAGGTATTTTTTTTGTCTGCAGCAACTAACAAGACAAACTTTATTGAAAGCTCGGCCAATGAGCCATGCGATACATAAAGAGATAAGAACACAGAAAGGACATCGTTTACAAGCTTAAGACATAAGTCATAGAATCCATCTTATAGCAATTCATGCTGAAACCACCCAACAGAAGAATGTGCCGATAGCTTACATCCTCAAGAAGGCGGAAATTTCAGTCGTTTACATGCTCAAGTTATATCAGAATCCATTTGATCCCCGTTCCATCCAAATTCACAAAAGTGAAGAATGGTCTAGGCTGTAGGACTGCAAGCATTCTGACACTCAGTTATGTTCTCAAAGTTGTTGGCGTTTCCGCCACAGCCACCGTAGGTGAATGTCTCGCACTGGTCAGTGGCAGAGTTGAAGAAATATCTGGGGAAGATTGCCTTGCACCGTCCTGTAACTGCCGGTAGTGTACATATGTCTTGTTCTGTAAATACACGAATAAATGAATTGGTTAGAAACTCTGACAGAAAAATAAGTGGTTAGTAGGTTAAGATTGAATACGTGTAAATATTACCACCATTATTATTATTATCATTATTATTATTAATGTTATTATTATTATTATTATTATTATCATCATCATTATTATTATTAATTTTATTATTATTATTGTTGTTGTTCTTGTTATTATTCTCACTGTTGTTATTGTCATCACTATTATCATTATCATAAATCGTTCTTGAAACCGCTATTCTCAAACTCACTTGGACCTGCTGCACATTATCATTACATTTTTTAGTGAAGCAAGGATAACTCAAGGTATTAGGCGAGCTGAACATAATAGTATTATACTATATTGTTGTATAGAGCTGAACAAATAGTATTATACTATATTGTTGTATAGAGTGAACATAATATATTATACTATATTGTTGTATAGAGCTGAACATAATAGTATTATACTATATTGTTGTATAGAGCTGAACATAATAGTATTATACTATATTGTTGTATAGAGTGAACATATAGTATTATACTATATTGTTGTATAGAGTGCATTGGTTTTTGTTTGTGTTTGTGTCTATAAGCCAGTCATGACATGATTTAAAGATCTGTGGCGTGGACATTTGATATTCTACAAACGTATACACACGAAGAGGGTTTAGGCTACTGGCAAGTCTGCACATGTGATATGGAAGATGGTAAAAATCTCACCATTTACCACTGGCGAAGGTTGTCCTGGTGGATGGAACCAAGGAACTACCGATTGGAAGTCTAGCATTTACCCACTTGTGCCCATCAAGTAGTTTTTCGTGTATTGCTTATTAGTCATGTGTCTGTTTTTACTTCCGAGCTGTTTTTCACTCTTCCTTAAAAACAAAGTTTTATATCGGCTGATGCCAGTTTTGTTGTTTTTGTGTCGTTTTTTCAGTAATGGTTAAGTTTACTTAGTTTGATTTAAATCCTAGTTAAAACAGTTCCACATCTCTACTATCACCCACCGTTTATGGCGTAAAAAATACTAAGCCCTGAAGAAAACGCGCGCACACACACACACACACACACACACACACACACACACACACACACACACACACACACACACACACACCACATCCCACACTCTCTCTCTCTCTCTCTCTCTCTCTCTCTCTCTCTCTCTAACCCTCGAAACCTCCCAATATCTAACTCCACCTTGCTACCCATAGACACAACAATTCACAATAAAGTCAACCCAAGATGGCTGGTCGACAGATCAAAAAAATATTTAACAACACTATCATAAGCACAGACAGCAAAATAAACACACCCCGCCCCCCTCCCCCGCAAAAAAAATAAATAAAACTGATACACACACGCAATAGAAAAGCACGGAATAATGCGCACCTTACAATACCACATTTATCGTATTATCTATATATTCCCAAGGGGAGTTTCAAACTATGAAAGTGATCTCCCAGCTATACTATTTCACTTGCATACCCCCTTTTCCTCTGTACATGGAGACAGTTGTGGTTCAACTGCTTTAGAATCAGTGCAACCATGATTCAGAGTGCACTGGACAAGGTGTGTCCCTGAGAAGCTTCATTCAGCAGTTTTGTTTGTAGTTTCATATTTATTACAATGAATGCAATCATAAAACACGAGAACGCTAAGTCTGATACAGGTTCAGGAACGAAATTTGTTCATGAGAACCTTTTCAATATTCTCTTCACAACGGGCCTGTTAGTACAGTATGCTGTTTACCATCATTTCAGTATTATGATATTGGTTGATCATAAAAAATCAATGAAAATTAGAAGACAAATATTTTAACACAGCTCGAAGAACAGAATTATTTAGGTCGACATTTCGTCATTTATTTCTTTATACTGAATTCGTTAATATCACATTTTTCAGACTTCTGTATGGAACAGGAGATTTTCAAAACCGCAATTCTAAAGTTTTCAGGCTGTTTCCTGCAGTGTTAGTGCTAAGACCAAATTACTGGAAACTGACAGATACATCGAGGGTGATAACTGGTATCAACAAACCACCTTTCATACATTCCTCAAAACTGAAGGCAATTTTAGGGGTCATATCACATAATCTCGAACATACCATCGACATCAAATGTGATTCTAGTTCAACGAAACAATTACTTCACAGACGAGTTTCGTGTGTCTTATAAAATGTTAAAACCGTTTTATGAGTACAGCGCCTGTGACACGAGCTTACGTTTGAACAATAAAGACAGAAAAACTAAAATCGTTGACAGAATACAGTACCTATGATTAGAAACTTATCTTTGAACTGTCCTGCAGTTCTGACTTAAGATAACCCCAACATGTGCAATCACAAGCCCGACTCACAGTACTACCAAGAGAATAATATCTACGAAGAGCTTTATTAGTACCACTAACTATACCATAGGCAGCGATTCTAGTCATCTTCATTCATAACAGTCATGCTGCTCCATAAGCGCTTACCTGATTCGGCCACTGTCATCACAACAGCGAAGGCAAAAAGCAGCAGAATCGTAACAGAGCGAAGTCCTTCCATGGTCTCCTGTGGACGGGTAGCTGGCGGTATGACTGTGTGGAGTTCTGTACGATGTGACTTACTCTGCGGTTGATGAAGATGTGGTAAAACTGCTATGGCCTTGGTTTTTTATAGTCAGGCTGTAGTCACTATCTGAGTCATGATCTCTATTGCCTGTCTGTGTGACTGATGGTTTGTGGATCCAAGTGTTCATTATTACTGTTGCCTGTCTGTTTGACCAGTGGTTTGTGTGTCCAATTTCAACAACACGCCCTGGTTATTGGCTAAAGACAAGCTAGAACAAAACCTGCATATGTTGTGTGTGTGTGTGTGTGTGTGTGTGGTGTGTGTGTGTGTGTTGTGTGTGTGTGTGTTGTGTTGTGCGTGTGTGTGTGTGTGTGTGTGTGTGTGTGGTGTGTGTGTGTGCGTGCTACGCGTGTCGGTTTGTGTGCATGCATGTTTGTGTGTGAAAGTGTATGGTATATTTATGTACACATGTATATTGTTTCTATGTTGGTGTGTGTGTTGTGTGTGTGTGTGTGTGTGTGTGTGTGTGTGTGTGTGTGTGTGTGTGTGTGTAAGTGGTGAGGATCTTCAATATTGTCTGAAGTGCAATGTACAATACACACGCACACAAACATGGTACATTATGACGTTTTTCTCCTGTTCTGTTCATACATTTACACACTACACGCTCAAAACACTCAATTAGATGAAGTTTATTTTCTAGAACTTGTTTCATATAAACGCTATATCTAAAAACGCTAAATCAAGTGAAACAGAAGTACACATTAATAATGCTACAAGAACCCAGGAATAAATTGATAGTGATCATTCAGCTCTGTCTAAGTCTGTCTCTGTCTCTCTCTCTCTCTCTCTCTCTCTCTCTCTCTCTCTCTCTCTCATTGTGTGCACACACGCTTGCGTGTGAGCATACTTAGAAGTGAATCTTCTGATTACTTCTACTAGGAAGTAATAAGACAGTAATACTGACTACAGTTGCACTGAGGTTTCTGGGTTTCTGAAAACCTCCGTAATAAGACAATAATACTGACTACAGTTGTATTGACGTTTCTGGGTTTCTCAGTCTCCCTTCTCTATTTCTCTCTCCACCTATTCTTGAGATGGAAAACAGAGATGGAAAGGCTTAACATTGGTATTTTAGGACTAGGGGAAGTGAGATGGAAGGAGGCAGGCATGATAACATCAGGAGAATGCACAATGATATACTCTGGTGGTAACTGATATGAAAGAGGAGTAGGCTATGGAAGCCCATGTCAAACAGTTGTGCCGTACTCTGTACTATCAGCTACGCAGAATAGGTAAGATTCGCTCCTTCCTTTCCGCTGATGCTACCAACAAGCTTGCTGTCTCTTTCATACTATCTAGACTGGACTATTGTAACTCTCTATTCGCAGATCTCCATGACAATCAACTATTTAAACTTCAGCGCATACAGAACCACGCGGTTCGCCTTGTTCTCCGCAAGCCCAGGGGTGAGAGTGCAAAATCTCTGCTTAGAACACTTCATTGGCTCCCGGTAAAGGCTAGGATTCAATATAAAGTTGCCTGTCTCTGCTTTCAGTGTATCTATCACGAGAACATGCCATCCTATCTTGCCATCCTCCTGCAGGGTTACAAACCTTCTCAAACGCTCCGCTCTTCTGACACCTCACTGTTGACTGTTCCTCGCTTCTCTCTAGACACCTTTGGTAAAAAATCTTTCTCTGTCTTTGGCCCAAATGTATGGAACTCTCTACCACTGTCTCTCAGAAAAACTAAGTGTTTCTCAACCTTCAAACGGCGCCTGAAAACCCACCTCTTTCAAACTCATCTAACCTGAAGAGCCTTAGTTTGCAAGTCTGTCATCAGACTAATCTCTCCTGCCTGTATAACAGTATTTTGTATAAGGGCCTATAGAGCAAGGTGTGTGTGTGCGTGCATGTGTGTGTGTGTTGTGTGTGTGTGTGTGTGTGTGTGTGTGTGTGTGTGTGTGTGTGTGCTTGAGTGAGCATGTGTGTGTATCACTGTATGTGTACAGCTGAGGAGGGGATAGGGGAGAAATTGAGTGGGAAAGAGACTGAAATACTTTAAATTTAGAAACTTTTTAAAATCTTTGTATGTAAATTGTGATGTATGATATGCGAATAGTTTATAATTTGTGAGGTAATTTTGATTGTCAAGGTGTTAATGCTGTAATACTGAAGTTATAATGTTTTTCCTTTAGGCCTATATGGATTAGAATTTTTCTGTTTTTATCTTCATTCAAAATATTGATTATAATTTTATGTACAACTATTGCATGCATAAACACACACACACGCATGCAAACATAGCACACGCACACACTCTCCACACACACACACACACACACACACACACACACACACACACACACACACACACACACACACAACACACACATTCTTACAAAACACACACGCGCACAGCAACGCACACGCACACACACACACACGTACACACACACACACACGTACGCAAGCACACACACGCAGCAATATATAAACACAGTATGCCTCTTTATTCATATGAAAAATCTGTTAATCTTTCTTCATTACATAAGTTAGTGTTTAAATTTTAATATTCTGTGGTTTCTTATGTGTCTTCTTACTTGTATAGCTTTAATGTTTGTTGTTATCTTATTGTGTATGTAATTGTGAACATTTTTTATCACCTTTTGCCTTTCTTGCGAAATGTAAAGCGCTGGTGAGCATGTTTTTATATGGAATATGCGCTATACAAATAAACATTATTATTATTATTATTATTATAGGCATCATGATGGACAAGGACAAATCAAAAACAGTTAAGGGATACTGGGCTGTGTCCGACAGAGTTTTGCTGGTCAAATTGTGAGGCAGACCATTTGATATCGACATCATTCAGGTGTATGCACCAACATCCGCAAGTACTCAGGAAGACATCGACAACTTCTACAAAGTAATAGAGATGGCCAAAGTCCAATGTAAATCACAAGAAGTTACTGTAATAATGGGCGATTTTAATGCTACAGTGGGACAGGATAGGGTGGAGGATAATATAGTTGGACCTCATGGCCTTGGTACGCAAAATGAAAGGGGAGAAAAACTTGTAGAATGGGCACAGATGAATGAGTTCATAGTAGGAAACACCTGGTTTGAGCAGCCTAATAGAAGAAAATGGACTTGGATGAGTCCAGGAGATAATACCAAAAATCAGATTGACTACATCCTGATCAACAAAAGATTTAGAAATTCTTTACTGTCAGCAAAAACACTACCAGGCGCAGACTGCAACAGTGACCACAATCCTGTAGTGGGAAGATTTAGATTGAAATTGAGGAAAAGGAAACAGACCAAAAGCAACATCAAACTAAACCTTGGATTCTTTATTTAAAGACAGATGAAATGATACGTAAAACATTTAATGTACATGTTCAAAACAAATTCAGTGCTCTGGAAGACGTTGATGACGGTGAGGAACAATGGACAAAGTTGAGAAATTCGATAAATGAAGCTTGTGAAGAAATCCCTAAGGCAGATAGAAAAGCAAAAAAGAACTGGATGACTACTGAAATGTTGGGCTTGATTGAGGAAAGGAGGAGGGCAAAGAGAAACGAGGAGACATACAGGAAAATAAACAAGGAGATCAGGAATAGGTGCAATGAAGCTAAGGAAGCTTGGCTGAAAACAAAGTGTAAAGAAATGGAAGACCGACACAAAACGGATCCTCAGGGTATGTACAGACGAATTGAAGAAATTGTCCACAGGAAAAATATATGCACATCAACTGGTTGTTTGAAATCGAAAGATAGCATGCTTATCATGGAAAAAGACAAAATATTAGACGGATGGGGAGAGTACATTAAAGACCTTTCTGAGGATGACAGAAACGAAGAACACATTATAAAAAAGAACTTTGAAGGACCGCCCATAATGAAAGATGAAGTTAGAGCGGCACTGAAAAAGATGAAACCAAGAAAAGCCCCAGGACCAGACAACATTACTACAGAGATGATTGAAGCCCTGGAGGAATTTGGCATAGAAAAAATAACAGTCCTCCTAAATGAAATTTACGACACTGGAAAAATCCCCAAAGATATGTCAAAATCAATTTTCATTGCACTTCCAAAGAAGACAGGGGCTATAGAATGCGAACTCCATCGCACAATCAGTTTGATGAGTCATGTAACAAAACTCCTTCGAAGTATAATCATGATGAGGACAAGGAATAGAATCAAAAGAGAAATAGCAGAAGAACAGTGTGGATTTGTGGAAGGGAAAGGAACTATTAATGCCATATACATCCTAAGAACTATCATAGAGAGGTCAATTGAGATGAATAAGGATTTGTATTTATGCTTTGTTGACTACACCAAGGCTTTCGATCGGGTAAGACATGATGAATTGATCAACCAACTGGAGAGATGCAGTGTTGATGAAAAAGATTACGAATAATCAGAAATATGTACTGGGAACAAACAGCTGCAATGAGAATAGAAAACAATGTAAGCTCTTTCCAAAACATCAAAAGAGGAGTCAGACAAGGTTGTGTTTTGTCACCAGATCTGTTTTCACTATATAGCGAAAACATCATGAGAAACCTAGAAGAAGACCCTGGATTGGGGGTTGGAGGGGAAATGATGAACAACATTCCATGCGCTGAACCACGGTGCCGGTACCACACACGCAACCCCCACCCACTGCCACCTGCTCCTCCCGACGGATGCTGACGATCTTGCCTCCCTTGACGATGATGACGTCACCGTTCCGGCAGATGACGGAGCTCTTTTTGGCGTGCCGTTTGGAGGCGCGGATCATGCCGGCTATGCCCTGGTGTCGTCTGCCGGAGGGGTTGGTCATCAGGGTGCAAGAGCCGCTGAGGCTGGCGAGACTGTTGAGGCTGGCACACGACACCCTGGTGCTTCTTAAGGACGAGCTGGTAGAGGCCCGACGGAGATACGACAAGAACGAGGACAGCCGACTCTGCATTTTGTATTCAGCAGCTAAGTTTGAAACATCCGAAAGAACGCGCTAGAACGGTAACTGGAACGCAGTCAACGACAAAGAAAACGATAATGACAGGTTATTTGCCATGAAACGTATCAAAGGAAATGTCATAAAGTTTGTTTATCACAATCATAGGACGACACTTCATAATAAGACGTGCTGTCAGCATTCAATCTATCATACTAAATGCTACAAGTCATGTAATATATCATACGAAAAGCTATACATATTATGTAATTTATCACGTAGATGACTGACACAGATATGTACTAGAAATAGAAAGCAAAGGTAAGGGACTGGAACTAAACAGCAGGAGGACTGAAGTCATGGTGATCAGTAAGAAACATGAAATCCCCTCATGCAAAATGGCAGCAAATGGCACAACCTTGACACAGGTTGATGGATTTGGATACCTGGGAACGATCATTTCATCAGACGGCAGATGCACATCAGAAGTGGCCGGCGGAGTCAGCCAAGCCAAAACAGCATTCAAGAAGATGACAAGCATTCTTGCCAACAAATGCCTATCAATTGACATCAGGAAGAGAGTTCTTGAATGTTATATAGAACCAATACTGTTCTACTGAGGCGTGGACAGTCAAGAGGCAAGGCCAGAACAGGATTGAAGCAGCCGAGATGTGGTTTCTGAGAGGAGTGTTGAGAGTTCCATGGACAGCAGGGAGGACAAGCGGGACAGTCTTGATGGAGGCAGACACAAGTAGATCACTCATAAGGAAGAGTGGGAAAGGACAGGCAACATTTGTGGGCCATTTTATGAGGAGGGGGGATTTGGAAGCACCTGGTCGCAGCGGGAAAGCTGGAGGGAAAGAGGGCGCCAGGTGGACCCAGGGAGAGGGTGCTGGACGGACTTGCAAGGTGGCTGGGGACGAGGAGAGTGGGGGAGATGCTATGGGCAACGAGAGATAGAGACAGATGGAAGTCCATGATCGCCAACGCCATGCGGCAGGGCACCTGATGATGATGATGACCTATTCTTGAAAAGTTCCATATGAGAATACCACAGTTTCATTCAGGTTTCGTGGTTTCTTCTTTTGTCTGTGTGTCTATCTCTCTCCTATTGTTCCTCTCTTCGTTAATGTGTTTGCTGATTCTTCTCATCCTCCTTTTCTTCCTTCGTGTATGCGTGCGTGCATACGGGTAATGCGCGCGCGCAGGCGTGTGTGTGTATGTGTGTTTGTGTATGTGTGTGTGTGTGTGTGTGTGTGTGTGTTCGTTCGTTCGTTCCTTGATTTAACGTCTTTTCACTATAAGTGATATTAGACGGGTAAAAATGGCATGGAGGATGATTTTTTTTTGGGGGGGGGGGGGGGAAGGGGAACAGAGTAAGAGACAGGAAAAAAATTAAAAGGAATCGGCAAGGTTTTTAGAAAAAGGATATGGATGAACAGAGAAATGAAACTAGAACAACGCTAACATTAAATGTAAAAGAAAACATCGTCATAAAAAACAAAACGAAACAAAACAAAATAATAATAATTAAAATAATAACCTTAAAGTAACGCATTAACAGGACTGTGAACCAATGATTCTGAAATTTTAACTAACAGAACTTGATCTGATATTACTTCTTTAAAATGCTTTTCAAGATAGTTTCCTTGTGTAAACATCTTTGGTAAGAAATAACGAAGCTTTCTGCAGTAAAACAAACAGTGATACAATGTGAATTGTTCACCGCAAATACATAAAACGTTTTTACAATATTTAGTTTTCAAAGCGTTCAGTTGAATACGAAAATATGTGGTAACAATTAATCTCAAATGATATAACGAAGAATACTGCATTTTTTTTACAGATATTTTGAACTGAAAGTTTGATTCTTTTTTGAGACACAAATTTTTCATTTAAATGTTCATGAAATCGAATCCATGATGCTAATTCTAGCAAGTTGCAAGCTTCTTTTACCGAGGTGTTAACATGTAATTCTATGGAATTTTCATAATTGAGTGCACCGGATTTGGCTGCTCTGTCAACTACGTTGTTGCCGTGAAGACCAACGTGAGAAGGCATCCAGCATAAACTGATTTCCGAGCCATTTATCTTTAAACAGTGTATTAGATGATTTGCCTCAATTATTAAATCAGGTCTTGTGTCTGTATCAAAAGACTGTAAGGCATATAATACAGATTTTGAATCAACAAAGAGAACTACTTTGAAAGACACAGGCCGAAGGCTTATTAAATAATGCAACGCTTGAACAACAGCGACCAGTTCTGCTGTATATATAGATACATTTGCCCCAATGAAAAAAGACTTTTTAATGTTAGATTTTGGAACATAAAACGCTGCTCCAGCGCTCTGATTTGCTAAGACTGACCCATCGGTAAAAATGTGGAGGTGGGTACGGTACTTTTCATCGATGTGTTCACAAGCTGTGGAAAGCGTAATGTTGACATTATCATCTTTTTTAACGTCTGCATAATCGAGATCAAACGTGGCCTTTAGCATTTCCCATGTAGGGATAGGCGTTAACGTTGGTTTTTCGGCTATTTCATCCATAGTTATGCTGGATTGTTTGATCAGGTCAGATATGTAAGTTGCGGTTGTAATTTGTGATGAAATGTTTTTTGCTCGTTTTGGAAAGTCAATATCAGATCTGATTTTAATTTCTTTGCTCACAAAATTATTCGCTTGTGAAGTAGTTCTAATTGCAAACTTTGCTGTAGCTAGCTCACGATGGTTGTTTAGAGGTAGAATTCCAGCAGCTTTGTACGTTACCAGAGTAGAAGCATGAGTTGGTACACTTAGTGCAATTTTAAGACTTTAGCAGTCCAAGTTCTGAATCATTTTTAGTAAATATTTAGGTGCATTGAAAAAAACTTCTTGCGCGTATGATAATTTAGACCTGACCAGCGCTGTTGACAGATGAATCAGTATATTTGTATCCATTCCCAGGGTAATTTGCTTATTATCTTTAGAAAATTTAAGGTTTTTCGTGCTTTTGTTAAAATATAATCAAAATGTACATTCCAGCTTAATTTCGACGTGATGTAAACTCCCAGAAATTGTACGACCTGTTTGTAATTTAACACTTCGCCAAGCAATTTGAAAGTAGGTAAGTTATTTGAGTTACCACCAGGATCAAACAGCATCATGTTAGTTTTTTCTGCCGACAATGACAGACCATTTTCTAACATATAGTTTCCAAGGTTATCAAGATCAATTTGATACAATTTCCTGATGTAATTCCGTGTTCTCTGTGGAGTTGTCTTTTTTAAAGTGATATTCATCCAAGTACATATATCATCAGCATACTGTACTAAAACAACACGATTTGAAAGAGCTTTAGGAAGATCCTGTATAAGGATATTAAATAAAATAGGTGCTATCACTGAACTTTGTGGAATCCCCATGTCGAGGCATGAAGTAGAATAACTAGCTTCCACTCTAGCCTGTATTGTTCTATTAGCTAAAAAAGATTTAATGTAATTGTACATATTGCCAGATAAACCAACAGATTTTAGCTTGAACAATAAACGTTTATGCCAGACTTGATCGTAAGCTTTTTTTACATCAAAGAAAGTAGCTAAAACACTTTTTCTGCGGGCAAACTGTTGTTTGATCTGAGTTGTAAGTTTAACCAGGTGTTCAACTGCGGATCTCCTTTTTCTAAAACCCGCCTGGTTTACCAAAATAACGTTATTTTTATCACAGTAGTGTAAAAGTCTGTTTAAGATCAATCTTTCCATTAGTTTGCTCGTGTGGGACGTCAAAGCAATGGGTCTGTAACTGTTTTTATCAGTTTTCGATTTTCCTGCTTTTAATATCGGTATAACTATAGACTTTTGCCAGATTTGTGGTACAGTTCCGCTAACCCAGCATTTCTGCAGAATTTTGTGTAGGAAAATAAGATAGTTTTCAGGGAGATGTTTAATCATTTCAGTCGAACTGCATCAACACCTACCGAACTTGTTTTGTTGTGTAGAAACAGTATTGTGTTTATTAGCTCTTCTAAGGTGATTGGAGAATTAAACCAGAGATCATTCTGAGGTATTGGATCAGTGTAGATTGGGTTGTTATCTTCCATTTCTCTGTGATGTTTGCAGTCAGGAGATAAACCTTCAACTTTACTGTTTTTAGCAAATAATTCCAAGGGGTGTAGGGGGCTCTGGATAGAGGTAGTACCTTTGATGTCTGGCTGCTGCACTCTACCTGGTAGGGTGGACGGGCATCACTGGTCCTCGTCCATCCTCTAAATCTCTCACGTGCTGGCTCCAAGCGCCACACCCCGGGACCTCGCCTCAGCAGGCGTGCCAAACCATGTGAGGGGGTGATGTTAACACTGCATCACTGGGCGAATAACCTCCACGATGCAGGTTACCGGCCAAGGCGGACGAAGTTCCGCAAGGAACTCAACGGCTATGTGTTCAAGACCAAGGCGAACCACCTAGATGGAGGACGTCGGCTGTGGTCTGGCATGGAGAGGGATGGGCTCCGCCATGCGCCATTGCCCAAGACACACTAAATGAAGATTACAACCGCAACTCAATCCATACCGGCCCGGTCGTCGCCCGGAACAAGGACCGCGCCTTCCGTCGCTGGCCATCAGGGCGGAGGTGAAAAGTATGTGACTGATGGACCAAAATCCCTACGTACAAGAAAAAATGTTACTATCGGCACCTGGAATGTGAGATCGCTGAGAGCAGCAGGAAAAGTTGCAGAACTAACGTATGAAATGAAGAGATACCGATGGAACGTCCTTGGGCTCTGTGAAGTACGATGGAAAAACCTCGGAGAAATGTCTACCCCAGAAGGCCACAAACTCTACTTCAGTGGCAGTGAAGACAAACATGAACATGGAGTTGGATTCCTCATTCACAAAGACACTGTGAATGCCATCATGGGATGCCGACCAGTCTCTAGCAGACTCATTACTATTCGGCTTAAGGCTTCACCTTTTAACATCACCGTCATCCAAGCTTATGCCCCAACAACTGACTATGATGACGAGGCTGTCGAAGATTTCTATGATCAACTGCAGGAAATCGTAGATCAGACGCCAAAGAAAGACATCATTATAGTGCAGGGCGACTGGAATGCGAAGATTGGAGAGGATGAACACAATAACTGGAAAGGGATATGTGGCCAATACTGCAACCCTGAGACCAACGAAAGAGGTTTAAGGCTCCTAGAATTCGCCAGTTACAACGACCTGAGGGTGGTGAACACGTTCGGTCCACACAAACCATCTAGACGCTGGACATGGCACAGCCCAGGAGAAAAATACCACAGTCAGATCGACTACATCATGGTTCAAAGACGCTTCCAGTCAAGTGTTAACATCGCAAAGACCAGGAGCTTTCCAGGAGCCGACATTGGAAGCGATCATGAGCTTGTAATGATGACCTTCAAACTCCGCCTCCAGAGGATGAAGAAACAGGGCAACATAAGAATTAAGTTCAATCTTGAGAAGCTCAAAGACCCCAACATAGTTGAAAACTTCCAAGCAACGATAGGAGGGAAGTTTGCTCCTCTCCTCGTCCTTGACAATATGGACACCGAAGTAGACACTCTGATCAACAACTTCAACACTGCCGTGACCGAAGCAGCCAACGACATCCTTGGAAAACACCGACCAACAAAGATGCCCTGGGTCACGGAAGAAGTACTAAAGCTGAGCGACAAACGCAGAGAACTAAAGCAAAAGAAGAGTACGGATGAAGGTGCTAAACTATACAGAAAAGCCAACCAACAAGTTAAAGAAGGCATGAGGAAAGCAAAGGAAACATGGATTGAAGAACAATGCCAAGATATCGAAGCAAACCTGCAGAAAAATAACAGCAAAAAAGCCTACCAGCTTGTGAAAGAACTAGCAAGCTCAAAACAAGGCAGAACCACTACCATACAGAACAAAGCAGGGAAATGTCTCACAGAAGATCAAGAGATTCTGCAGAGGTGGACAGAGTACTGCTCCGAATTATACACACACACAACAACAGGAGATCCCAAGGTGCTAGACGTTCCTCCACCAACCAACAACGACAGCTACCCCATCGTGCGAGAAGAAGTTGAAGCTGCAGTAAAATCATTGAAGAAAGGCAAGTCGGCAGGAATGGACAACATTCCCTCAGAACTGGTCCAGGCAGGAGGAGAGGCCATGATAGATATGTTACTCATCATCTGCAATAAGATCTGGCGGACAGGTGAGTGGCCAACACCTTGGACCCAGTCCCTGATCATCACTGTCCCGAAGAAAGGCAACCTACAACTATGCCAAAACTACCGTACCATCAGCCTGATCAGCCATCCAAGTAAGGTCATGCTAAAAATCCTTCTGAGTAGACTGAAGCCACAAGCTGAGGAGATAATAAAAGAAGAGCAGGCAGGTTTCAGACCAGGAAGAAGTACCACAGAGCAAATTTTCAACCTCAGATTGCTCTGTGAGAAATACCTGCAACACCAGCAAGGCCTTTACCACGTCTTCGTGGACTTCAAGAAGGCATTCGACAGAGTTTGGCACGCAGCCTTGTGGGCAACCATGAGGCTGTACAACATCAATGCCAACCTGATCAGAACCATAGAATGCCTCTACGAAAAGGCGACCAGTGCAGTCTACCATGACAACAACATAGGCGAATGGTTCCGAACCACAGTTGGAGTACGCCAAGGATGCCTGCTCTCCCCCATTCTCTTCAACATCTTCTTAGAGAGAATAATGGCTGACGCACTTGAAGACCACGAGGGAACAGTCAGCATCGGAGGTAGAACAATCACAAACTTGCGTTTTGCCGACGACATTGACGGACTAGCTGGGCAAGAGCAAGAGCTAGTCAGCTTGATAAAACATCTTGATGAGGCCTCCACATCATATGGCATGCAGATCAGTGCAGAGAAAACCCAGTTGATGACAAATAATACCAATGGCATCAGCACTGACATTACCATAGACAACAAGAAACTTGAGACCGTCCATAGATTTAAGTATCTGGGAGCTATAGTATCAGATGAAGGATCAAAGCCCGAGGTACTTTCCAGGATTGCACAGACCACAGCTGCAATGACCAAGCTAAAAGTCATCTGGAACGACAAGAATATCGCAATCGGTTCCAAGATCAGACTGATGCGTTCCCTGGTCATGTCAATATTTTTGTATGCCTGCGAAACATGGACCATAACAGCAGACATTGAAAGAAGGATACAGGCAATGGAGATGAGATGCTTCCGCAAACTCCTTGGTATCTCGTACATAGATCATATAACCAATAAAGAAGTGAAAACCCGAATCGAAAACGCCATCGGGCCGTATGAAGACCTCCTGACCTCAGTGAAAAGACGCAAACTGAGGTGGTACGGGCACGTCACACGATCATCTGGACTGGCCAAGACCGTCTTGCAGGGAACAGTTCAGGGAGGGAGACGAAGAGGCAGACAGAGAAAAAGATGGGAAGACAATATCAGAGAGTGGACTGGCCTTGAATGGAATATCATTCTGCGGAAAGCTGAGGACCGTGAGGAGTGGAGGAAGTTGGTTGCAAAATCTTCAATGGTGCCCCAACGGTCAACCAGACTACGGGACTGATGATGATGATGATGATGATGAAGGAAATGTGTTACATGTTTCTATCATCGCACACCTTTGTAAGTTGGTTCCATTCTTCTTTTGATTCATTTTTGTCCAGACTTTATGGAAATCTTTGAAATCTGAAATTTCTTTTGTGCAGAATGATGCCCAATAATCTTTCTTTGCTTCAGCGATGATTTTGTTACATTGGATGTTAGCTTTTTTCATTTCCACATGATCTTCAGGTTTCCGGCTTTTGATGTAGATTTTGAATTTCTCCCTTTTATATTGAACTGCTTTTTCACATGCCTCTGTCCACCAAACATTACCCAATCGATTATTCGATCTAGAAGTTTTGAGTTTCGGAATTGATACGTCTGCAGCGACTAGAATTGACTCTTGGAATTTAGAAAACATAATGTCTACATTTTCACTTTCATAATGTCTATAATCCTGATTAGCAAGAGCAGTTCGAAATAAGGACCAGTCTGCACGCCTGTAATTATATTTTGGAATAATTTCAGGAGAACTGTCTTTCATCCTGATGTTTTTGTCAGTTATTGTTATGATGATAGGTAGATGATCGCTTCCCAAAGTGTCTTGTGAGTTTCCCAGGTACAGGATGGTGCTAATTCTGGTGATATCAGAAACAAATCGATGGCTGTCGCCCTGTGTTTGGAGACATCAGGGATCCTAGTGACACTACCATCATTTAGAAGGTAAAGCGAACTATCAACGATATTTTCTACCAAACGATTGCTCGTAACAGTAGAACAGTTCTTTTCCCAAAATGGGGAGTGGGAATTAAAGTCTCCACCTATTAGCCATTTACCACGCTGCTGATCTTGGATCGTGCGCAGCCATTCTGTGTGTGTGTGTATGTGTGTGTGTGTGTGTGTGTGTTCGTTCGTTCTTTAATTTAACGTCTTTTCACTATAAGTGATATTAGACGGGGGAGGGGGGGAGGGGAAATTATTAAAAAAAAAAAAAAAAAAAAAAAAAAGTGAACAAAATAAAATGTAGAACGATAGTTGGACGGGTTGGATTTGGGCAGAGGGAAGACAGAGGAAAAAGACATTAGCAGGTGGGGGAACAGTAAAATGGAACGAGAACTTAACACTAACAATTAACTTCAATAACGTGAAGGGAAATTGTAACACTAAAATACAAACCGAATAAAGTTAAAGTAATGCATTAACAGGACTGTGAACTAATGATTCTGAAATTCTAACTAACAACGTTTGATCTGATGTAATTTTCTGGAAATGATTTTCAGAATACTTTTCTTGAGTAAACATTTTCGGTAAAAAAGAACGTAGCATTTTGCAGTAGAATAAACAGTGAAACAGTGTGAACTGTTCGCCGCAAATACACTTGACATTTTTACAATATTTTGTTCTCAATGCGTTTAGCTGAATACGAAAACAAACAGCAACAATCGATCTCAAATGATACATAGAAGAATACTGCAATTTTTTACATACATTTTGAACGGTAAGTTTTATCATTTGTTGTGACACAAACTGTTCATCTGAATGTTCAAGAAATCGAGTCCATGAGGCTGATTCGAGCAAGTTGCAAGCTTCTTTTACGGAGCTATGAACATGTAATTCTATAGCATTATCAGCATTCTGGGCGCCTTGCTTAGCTGCTCTGTCAACTACTTCGTTGCCGTGAAGACCAACATGAGAAGGCACCCAGCATAAACTGATATCTGTACCTTTGACCCTTAAACGATGTATAAGATGATTTGCCTCAGTAATTAAATCAGGTCTTGTGTCGGCATTAAAAGACCGTAAGGCATATAATACAGATTTTGAGTCAACAAAGAGAACTACTTTGAAAGACATGGGTTTAAGATTTACTAGATAATGCAATGCTTGATTAATAGCGACTAATTCCGCTGTAAAGATCGATAAGTTTGCCCCAACGAAAAATGACTTTTTTATCTTAAATTTTGGAACATAAAATGCTGCTCCAGCACATTTATTTTCTAAGACTGATCCATCGGTAAAAATGTGAAGGTGGGTACGGTATTTTTCATCGATGTGTTCTCTTGCTGTGGATATCGAAATGTTGACGTTTTCAGATTTCTTAGCGTCTGTATAATCAATATCAAAAGAGGCTTTTTGCATTTCACATGTAGGGATAGGCGTTGTTGATGGTGTCTCAGCTATTTCATCCATATTTATGTTAGACTGTTTGACCAAGTCAGATATGTAAGTTGAAACAGTCATTTGTGATGAAATGCTTTTTGCTCGCTTTGGAAAGTCAACATCAGACCTGATTTTAATTTCCTTACTCACAAAATTGTCCGTTTGTGAAGTAGTTCTAACTGCAAATTTTGCTGTCGCTAGCTCACGATAGTTGTTCAGAGGCAGAATTCCAGCAACTTTGTACGTTTCCAGATTAGAGGCATGAGTAGGGACACCTAGAGCAATTTTAATACTTTTGCAGTCTAAGCTTTGTATCTTCTTTAATAAATATTTTGGTGCACTGAAAAACACTTCTTGCGCATAGGATAATTTAGATCGTACAAGTGCTGTTGACAGATGAATTAGTATGTTCGTATCCATTCCCCAAGGTAATCGGCTTATTATCTTTAGAAAATTTAGGGCTTTTCTTGCTTTTGTTGAAATATAATCAAAATGGACATTCCAGTTTAATTTCGATGTCATAAAGACTCCCAGAAATTTTACAACCTGTTTGTAATGTAACACTTCACCAAGCAATCTGAAAGTAGGCAAGTTACTTAAAGTACCACCAGAATTAAATAGCATCATGTTAGTTTTTTCCGCTGACAACGACAGACCATTTTCTAACATATAGTTTCCAAGATTATCAAGATCAGATTGATACAATTTCCTAATGTAATTCTGTGCTCTCTGTGGAGTTGTCTTTTTTAAAGTAATATTCATCCAAATACATATATCATCAGCATACTGTGCCAAAACAACACGATTTGAGAGTGCTTTAGGAAGATCCTGTATAAGGATATTAAATAAAAGCGGTGCTATCACTGAACCTTGTGGAATTCCCATATCAAGATGTCGTGAAGTAGAATAACTAGTTCCCACTCTTGCCTGAATAGTTCTATTGGCTAAAAAAGACTTAATGTAATCATACATATTGCCAGATAAACCAATAGATTTCAGCTTGTACAATAAACGCGTATGCCAAACTTGATCGTAAGCTTTTTTCACATCAAAAAATGTAGCTAAAAGACTTTTTCTGCGGGCAAACTCTTTCTTGATGTGAGTGGTAAGTTTAACCAGATGCTCAACTGTAGATCTCCCTTTTCTAAAACCAGCCTGATTTACTGGAATAACGTTATTTTTATCACAGTAATGTACAAGTCTGTTTAATACCAATTTTTCCAATAGTTTGCTCGTATGGGACGTTAAAGCAATAGGTCTGTAACTGTTTTTATTGTTTTTAGGCTTTCCTGCTTTTAATACTGGTATAACAACAGACGTTTGCCATAATTGTGGTATAGTTCCACCAGCCCAGCATTTCTGAAAAATTTTGTGTAAAAAAATAATATAGTTTTCTGGAAGATGTTTAATCATTTCAGTTGAAACTGCATCAACACCTACCGAACTCCTTTTGTTGCGCAGAGACAAGATAGTGTTTTTTAACTCTTCTAAGGTGATTGGAGAATTAAACCAGAGATCATTTTGAGGTATTGGATCAGTGTATATAGGGTTGTTAGCTGCCATTTCCCTGTAGTGTTTGCAGGTAGGAGTCAAACCATCTACTTTACTATTTTGGGCAAAAAGTTCCACAAAAGTTTCAGCTTTGTCCATGTCGGAAAGAAATTTGTGACTTGTATCAATCATTATTGGACACCTAGGTAAGTTGGCTCCATTTTTCATTTGATTCATTTTTGTCCATACTTTATGGAAATCCTTGAAATCTGAAATTTCTTTTGTGCAGTATGATGCCCAGTAATTTTTCTTTGCTTCAGCGATGATTTTATTACACTGGGTGTTAGCTTTTTTCATTTCCATATGATCTTCAGGTTTCCTGCTTTTGATGTAGATTTTGTATTTCTCTTTTTTATACTGAACTGCTTGCTCACATACCTCCGTCCACCAAACATTACCCAAACGGTTATTAGACTTAAAAGTTTTGAGTTTCGGGATGGAAAGGTCTGCAGCAGCTAGAACTGACTCCTGGAATTTAGAAAACATAACGTCTACATTTTCACTTTCATAATGTGTGAAATCTCGATTAGAAAGAACAGTCTGAAACAAGGACCAATCAGCGCGTGTATAATTATATTTTGGTATAATATCAGGAATGCTGTCTTTCATCCTGATGTTTTCGTTAGTTAGTGTTATGAGGATAGGTAAGTGATCACTTCCTAAAGTATCTCTGTGAGTGTCCCAGGTACAGCAGGGTACTAATTCTGGTGAGATTAAAGACAGATCGATGGCTGTTGCCCGATGTTTGGAAATATCAGGAATTCTAGTGACACTCCCATCATTCAAAAGGTAAAGCGAACTGTCAACTATATTTTCTACTAAACGATTGCTTGTCACAGTACAGCAATCTTTTTCCCAAAACGGGGAGTGGGAATTAAAGTCTCCACC
Source organism: Monoplex corrugatus (assembly GCA_030674185.1). Taxonomy (NCBI): domain Eukaryota; kingdom Metazoa; phylum Mollusca; class Gastropoda; order Littorinimorpha; family Ranellidae; genus Monoplex; species Monoplex corrugatus. Next base: position 29,061 of record JAPXFY010000588.1, read on the forward strand.
TATTAGCCATTTACCGTGCAGCAGATCCGGAATCGTGCGCAACCATTCTGTGTTGTGGTCATTTGGACCTGTTGGCAGGTAGACTGACAAAACGTTCAGGATAAAAGAATTACTGAATTGTACTGTAGCGGCACAAGCGTGTAAGTCTTCAGTTGACGTTAAAACTGGGGAAGTAAATATGTGATATTGTAACTCTTTAAGTATGTATATCGCAGTGGCTACTTTCTTCCCGGGATTCCCATAGGCATACACTGGTGGATAATAGTAATTTTGGAAATTGGGAAGTTTGGTTGGTATAACATTAAGCGACTGCAGAATCAAGACTTCACACTGATTTGAGGCAAGGAAATGTTCCAGGTATGCTGAATTGGTGGAAATAGACCTACAATTCCACTGTAAAAAATTGATTTTCATAGTCGGCTAATCCCTTATTTTCAATTAACGGTGATTTGTTTGAAAATCACGTATATTTGGTTTTCTGTGTACGAGGAAAATGGGGAGGGGGGGGGGGAATGATTACTTTTACTACAAAGTAAAGGTAGAAACAAAAAATGAGTAAAACTATGGAGAAAAGAAGTCCTACTAATCAAGATAAGACTTTTGATCTAGAACAGAAATAAATTATAAATAAATTAAATAATAGTATACACGCCTTCAAATGTACAGAGATTATAGTCTGAGTCCTGACTGACTAATTCCTAGCGTTTATACACTTTCACCAAGAGAACTGTCAGAGATGACGAGGAAAAAGTCCTGTGACATGAAACGTTGGTCACTGTAGATCTACTACTATTCATTCAAAACATGTTGTATGACAGCCACCACGGTTCATAGCTGTCAAAATAGGGGAACGGTCCTCGGGAGAATCTAGAGGCGTGTGGCCGTGAAGGTCGTGATCCTCCTGGTCTTCTAGGCGTCTCCCAAAATAGATCCCGAACGT
>JAPXFY010000588.1:35000-52975 GCA_030674185.1 Monoplex corrugatus
ACAAAGGCATAAAACCTATACACTGTGTAGGAGGACCCCACTTTCCCAGGGCTCAGGGCTTATATGTATGATATGGCTTAGGCCATGGTCGGTCATTTTGGATCTTCTCTGGTCACATGGCGGATATGGAATTTATTCCAAGCGGAGAGACACTGTTTTTGAAACTGAAACTGATACTTTTTCCCGCGTGTAGAGAACGTTCTTTTGCGTGTGTGTGTGTGTGTGTGTGTGTGTGTGTGTGTGTGGTGTGTGTGTGTGTGTGTGTGTGTGTGTGTGTGTGTGTGTGGTTTGTGTGTGTGGTTGTGTGTGTGTGTGTGTGTGTGTGTGTGTGTGTGTAGGTAATGACTTCTGCAGACATGGACTACAGTGATTTTATGTATGGCTTAACCGTGTCGGTTCGGTCGGTTAGGATGGGTTGACAGGTTAACTGATTTAAGTTGGTTGCAGTTTGTCAGTTTGCCGGTTTGTTCGTGGTTTGTTTGTCGACCCTTTCTGTTTGTTTGTTTGGGGGTCTCGATGGTTGGTTGTTATTTTGGGGTTGGTTTGATTCCTTGGTTGTGTTCGAATTGTGTGTGTTGTGTCTGTGTCTGTGATTTTGGGTTGCTTTTGTAATACGTGTGCGTGTGTATGTATGTGTATGAGATAGATAGATAGATAGATAGATAGATAGATAGATAGATAGATAGATAGATAGATAGATGTAGGGAGATAGAGATAGAGAGTGTGTGTGCCTCTGTGTATGTTGTGTGTGTGTAGTTTGTATGTGTGTGTGTGTGTGTGTGTGTGTGTGTGTGTGTGTGTGTGTGTGTGTGTGTGTGTGTTGTGTGTGTTTAAACCAGATACACACCAAAGTAGAATGAGGACACACATGTAATATATAAAACAAAACGGGCGAAAATGTTTGGACTTTTTTGCTTGATTAATTGGTTTTAAGTTTAATGAATCAGCAAAAAATATACTGGCAAAAGGACAAAAAATCTTCACCCATGTGTGTGTGTGTCTGTGTGTGTGTCTGTGGTTATGTGTGTGTCTGAATTTCTGTTTGTGTGTATGTCTGTGTGAGTATGGTGTTACATGTTTGCGAGCGTGCGTGTGTGTTCATATGTGCAAGATCGTCATCTCCGAGTATATAAATAAATCAAACTGATACAATTTAAATGACTATGTAAAAAGAATCCTGAAAATGAAGAAAGCCTCGTTTTTCCCACGCTGACCCAGTTCCTGAATATTTTTATACATTTGTGATCATTGAAACTCGGTGAAATATGATGACAGTTAATTTAGGTTTGAAGGCTGTAATATTAGCGTTGAGCCGATAGGGTTTTTTTGTTTGTTTTGTTTTGTTTTTGTTTGTTTGTTTATTTGTTTGTTAGCTTGCTTGTTTTTTTCGCAATAAAACACAAAACCGGGCTTATTTCGTGTTCTGACTTGCCAGTTTTAGGAAAGTAAATGTGAAACTGAAATAAAAGTAACGTCTCACTCCCCAACTTAAATAAACACACACGCGCGCGTGCATATGCCGACGCGTGCACACACACAACAACTTATGTACACACGTATAAATACACGCACGCACGTGTAGTCACAACAATACATAAGCACCGCAGCACGCACATACATTGCACACACTCGTGCATGCCTGCCCCCACGGAAGCACGTGCACACACACACACACACACACACACACCACACGCACGCACGCACACACACACACACACACACACACACACACACACGTGCGCACGCGCGCACAGGAGAAGAGTGGCAGATTGGTTTAGACGTTCGCCTGCCAATAACTAAACTCGAGGTTCCAGGGTTTGCTCCCCGTAGGGCTTCGACTTGTCTCCTCAGTTTGACCGGAAAATTAAACTGAAGGGGACGAAAAACGAGACAGACCCGTGTGCCCTTTGGCTGCGCGCGCTAAAGCTCCCACGGTAGTTGAAAATCGTGAAGAGCAGGGCATTGCTGGGCTGCCTTGGTTAAAAAGACATCGGAGAGATAGGTTGATTTCCCAGGTCCCACCCGTTGAATGCTGATTAGCCTTCTTGCCTTTCTGAAGTCTTGGTAAAAAAAAATTGTCAACATGAATATGAATTTGAATCGATGGAGAGGGGATGGGCGCAGCCCTCGTGGTGCTGGCTTCGGGAAAAGTTGAGGTCTCTGCCACCTAACTCCCCTGCGACCCCAGGGTTATGGGACTGTCTAGGTAGGACACAGGATCTGGCCAGCTTATGGGTTTATGTGCAGGCTAAAGGCTTGTGCCCTGATCATTCTGGATTTTCTCCATCACATGGCACCTGTGACATTAGTGCATATGGAATTCATTCTGAGTGCGGAGACGTCATCTTGAGTAACTGAAGCCGTTGAAACTGAATTGAAACTGAAACACACTCATGGAGATAGATAATTAGATAATTAGATGAGTAGATAGAGAGATACATACATACAAAGATACAAAGATACATACATACATACATACATACATACATACATACATACATACATACATACATACATACAGACATATATACATTCATACATACATACATACATACATACATTCATACATACATACATACATACATACATACATACATACATACATACATACATACATACGTAAATACATACATACATACGCACGTACGTACGTACGTACATTCATGCATACATGCATACATGCATTACATTGATAGTGAAAAGACGTTAAATCAAAGAACGAACATACATACATGCATGCATGCATGCATACATACATACATACATACATACATACATACATACATACATACATACATACATACATACATACATACATACATACATCCATCCATCCATCCATCCATCCATCCATCCATCCATCCATCCATACATACATACATACATACATACATACATACATCACATTCGTAGTGAAAAGACATTTAATCAAAGAACGAACATACATACGTACGTAGATACATACATACATACATACATACATACATACATACATACATACATACATACATACATGCAAACATACTTGCATTACCTGTATGCATGCACGCATACAAGAAAGAGAAAAAGGAGGATGAGAAGAAGCAGCACACACACTAACGAAGAGAGGAATAATAGGAGAGACAGACAGACACACAGACAGAAGGAGAAACCACGAAACCTGAATGAAACTGTGGTGTTCTCATATGGAACTTTTCAAGAATAGGACAGAGATAAATAGGGAAGGGAGACTGAGAAACCCAGAAACCTCTGTACAACTGTAGTCAGTATTATTGTCTTATTACAGAGGTTTTCAGAAACCTCTATGCAACTGTAGTCAGTATTATTGTCATATTACGGAGGTTTACAGAAATCCAGAAACGTCTGTACAACTGTAGTCAGTATTATTGTCTTATTTCGGAGGTTTTCAGAAACCTCAATGCAACTGTAGTCAGTATTATTGTCTTATTTCGGAGGTTTTCAGAAACCTCAGTGCAACTGTAGTCAGTATTATTGTCTTATTACGGAGGTTTACAGAAACCTCAATGCAACTGTAGTCAGTATTATTGTCTTATTACGGAGGTTTACAGAAACCTCAATGCAACTGTAGTCAGTATTATTGTCTTATTACGGAGGTTTACAGAAATCCAGAAACGTCTGTACAACTGTAGTCAGTATTATTGTGTCTTATTACGGAGGTTTACAGAAACCCAGAAACCTCTATACAACTGTAGTCAGGTAGAAAGAAACTCTAGGGAGAGCTAGACAACAGAAGGTCTTCAGAGAAGTAACCCCCTTTAGACAAGTGTTTCGGCCCTGAATTCCTTACACTCTCGGGGGGCCGGGCCACATCCAGGTCATGACTCCTGGATGCCCTTCTGCTGTTGTCTATTTTTTTTTTTTTTTTTTTTTTCCCACGCCGGGGATCGAACCTGGGCGATTCTGCGCTTCAGAACTGCGGTACGCGGTTTTATCAATGTGCTAACGGGGCACACATCATCTGTAGGGAATTTAATCCTTATGAAGTTCACTTTTTTCGTTCCTCCTTGCCCAGATCCAGCTTGAGCTCCTTTCTGCTGCCTCTGCCATCGCTTTAAGGGCTCTAGTCCTCTTCTTCCCAGAAATGGCGAGTTGTTTCATGAGATCATAAGCGGAGGTGCCCACAAACCCTCTTGCCCCGACCTCTATGGCGAAGATTTTGACCCGCAGACCTGCTTTCTTCAGGGTGCTGGCAAGACCTGCGTATTTTTCGGTCTTGTAGATATGTGCTTCTTCCATTCTGCTTTCGTATGGCACAGTGAGTTCTATCAGAATCACTTGTTTCGAGGAGTCAGAGTGGAGAGCGATGTCTGGTCTCATGCCTGTCTTGCTGATGACATCTGGGTAATTTCTCCACTCTGGGAGGTCTGCTGTACACTCCCAGTCGACTGCTCCATCCAGAAGACCCTTTGGCAATGTGCTGGTTGTCATAGCACTTTCGGGCCAGACCTGTTTCCCTCCTGCTTTGTAGAACGTTGTCATAGCAATTGGTGCGTTTGGGGTCATGGTTTTTTCGCTAACCACATCTGTGATCACTTTCAGAACTTGGTTGTGCCTCCATGTATACCTTCCTTGGGCTAGCGCTACTTTGCAAGAGCTTAGGACATGTTCCACTGTTTGTTTCTTCTGACAGAGCGGACATGCTGGGTCGTCTGCTTTCCCCCATTTCACTAAGTTTGCATTCGAGGGGAGCAGGTCATATACAGATCTGAGGAGGAAGCTTATCCTTAGAGGAGCCATGTGCCACATATCGTTCCAGCTGAGACTTCTTTGGAGTGCACTGTCCCATGTTGTCCATTGCCCCTGTTGACCTTGCTGGACTGCCTTCTGCACTCTTTTGACATCTTCTTCTTCCTTCAACTCCTGTATGATCATGTCTCTTTTTTCCTTCCCTTTGGCTTTGGACCACCACTGCATTTTTGTTGCTCCCAGTCCCTGTCTGTTGGTTTGCGTGTGTCCAATTATTTCTTTGATGCTGAGGTTTCTCTTGGCATTGTTTACAGCCTCTTGGACTTTCCACTTTCTGCCAGTTCTCAGCTTTGGATGAACTGATCTCACGATATTGTCTTCCGATTCCTCCAGCATGCTCAACAGTCTTGCTTTTCCAACTTTGTATTCCTCCACTATGGATTTGAGAGGTAGCTTCAGCATTGCTTGACGACAGTAGAATGCAACATCAGTGAGACCAGGTGGGACACCGAGCCATTTTCTTGTGTATTTGTTGATTTTGGCTTCCATTGCTTCGACTGTGCTGGTGCAAATGTCATAGATTAGCAGTGGCCACAGCAGCTTTGGTATCAGCATGAACTGTAGACACCAGACTTTGTATTTGCCTGGCAGTCCGCAGTTATCTATTTTCTTCAGGCCTTCTTCTGCTGTTTGCTTGGTTTCACATCCCCTTTGTGTGTCTTTCAGGGAGTCATCATACCATCTTCCGAGACTTTTTACTGGCTCTTCTGTGACAGTGGGGATGGCTTGGTTGGCTACCATGAATTTGACTGAATCTGCCACTTTTCCTTTTCGCAGTGAGAGACTTCGGGATTTCTTAGGTTTGAACCTCATTCTTGAAGAGGCCACCAGCTCATCCAGCTGCTTTAAGATTTGGTGTGTCTCTTCCTCATCCGTGGACAAGACTGTTGTGTCATCCATGAAAGCTTTCAGAGGAGGCATCTGGTATCCATCTCCCAGATTCACTGGACCTGAACTCTTCATTGCAGCTTTCAAGATGACTTCCATTGCCAACACGAACAGTATGGGAGAGATTGCACAGCCCATTGCAATGCCCACCTCTAGGTCTATCCAGTCCGTGGTGTATTCTTTGGTAGAGAACCGCATTGAGAACCCTTGGAAATACTTCCTCAGCATTGTTCGGATGTTTTCTGGGATGTGATACATTTCAAGAGCCAGCTGGATCATATCGTGTGGAACTGATCCATATGCATTCGCCAGATCAAGCCAAACTACGTCAATGTTTCTCTTCTCTGTTCTTGCTTTTTGGATGGCATCCCAAATCAACGTGGCATGTTCCAAGCATCCAGGCATTCCTGGTATGCCTCCCTTTTGGACTGACATATCCAGATACTTGTTTTCAGTCAGGTATTTTGTCAATCTTGCTGCCATAACAGAGAAGAAGATTTTCCCCTCGACGTTCAGAAGTGATATTGGCCTGAACTGATTGATGCTGCTGGAGTTCTGCTCCTTCGGAATGTACACTCCTTCAGCTCTCATCCATTGGTCGCTGATCTTCTGGTTCCTCCATGCTGATCGAATCATCTTGTGGAGCCACTCGAGCACTTTTGGGCATTTCTTGTAGAGCAGGTATGGTATTCCGTTTGGTCCAGGTGCTGACTTGGCTCTGGCTTTCTTTACTACGTTCTTCACTTCATCCAGTGTTGGTGGTTTGTTATTGAATTTTCCTTCTGGCGCTGCAGGCCAAACCAGATTCTGGATTTCAAGTGGTGCCTCGCGCTGAGATTCGGAATATGTTTCCCTGAGATGCTGCTCTAGGGTTTCCTTGCCCACTGTGAGAGTCCCTGATTTGGGTTGTTCAAACAGCTTTCTTGAAAAGTCAAAGGGATCTTTGAAGAAACGATCTTGAGTCTTCTTCTTTTTGCTCTTTCTTCGCCTTGCTGATTCCACTTTGCTGAGAGCATTGTGTTTGCCTTCAGATCTTTCCAGAGTTCCAGGAGCCCTTGCTTCTCGAATTCTGAGGCAGTTTTCATTCGCTTTTTAAGCTTCCTTTTCTCCCTCCGGATGCTCTCCATCTGTTGCTGTCTTCTGGATTTCTGGGGAGGCGTTTTTGTCTTTGGCTGCTTCACTCCATAAGTGTCCCTGCAGATAGAGTATATGATGTCTCCGTATGTGTCAAGTTTGTGTTCCAGCGTACTGTTCCCTATTAGCGCATTCAGCTTAAGGACAAGTTCCTCATCTAATTTCTCCCATTGTTCTTTTGCACCGGCAGGCGGCAAATTGAGTTTTCCACGTTTGGCGTTAAGAGCTTGTGCAAAATCCGCATCAGAACCGTCAGCGTGGATGTCCTTGGCACTATGGTTTAATTCCTGGCCTTGGTCATCCAACGTCTCACCTGCTATCGCAGTGCGCTGCTGCTGGTTCGTATGTGTCTTCAAACAGCCCATTTTTGTCCTGTGGATCTTCATGCCGCGTTTGGTGGTGAATCTCCTTCCACACGCACACGGAAATTCCAACTGGTCATTAATCATGGTCCGTTGTGCGTTTCCAGTCGTGATGGAGTCAGTGCCGATGGATTCATCATTCTCTCCCCCTTTCGGTGAATCCTGGGAGCATCTTTCATTTGAAAAACTCGTGGCATGTTATCAAAGGCAAGGTGGGAAGCCATCCCACAAAGCCCGCAGATCTAGTCTTTCCCAGTGTCCTTCGGTCTTTCCCGAATGTCCTCCGAACTATTCCCGGAAGTCAGTGGACTGACCATGTGCAGGTAGAAAGAAACTCTAGGGAGAGCTAGACAACAGAAGGTCTTCAGAGAAGTAACCCCCTTTAGACAAGTGTTTCGGCCCTGAATTCCTTACACTCTCGGGGGGCCGGGCCACATCCAGGTCATGACTCCTGGATGCCCTTCTGCTGTTGTCTATTTTTGTTTTTTTTGTTTTGTGTCTTATTACGGAGGTTTACAGAAACCCAGAAACCTCTATACAACTGTAGTCAGTATTATTGTGTCTTATTACGGAGGTTTACAGAAACCCAGAAACGTCTATACAACTGTAGTCAGTATTATTGTCTTATTACGGAGGTTTACAGAAACCCAGAAACGTCTGTACAACTGTAGTCAGTATTATTGTGTCTTATTACGGAGGTTTACAGAAACGTCTATAAAACTGTAGTCAGTATTATTGTGTCATATTACGGAGGTTTACAGAAACCCAGAAACGTCTATACAACTATAGTCAGTATTATTGTCTTATTACGGAGGTTTACAGAAACCCAGAAACCTCTATACAACTGTAGTCAGTATTATTGTGTCATATTACGGAGGTTTACAGAAACGTCTATACAACTGTAGTCAGTATTATTGTGTCATATTACGGAGGTTTACAGAAACGTCTATAAAACTGTAGTCAGTATTATTGTGTCATATTACGGAGGTTTCCAGAAACCCAGAAACCTCTATACAACTGTAGTCAGTATTATTGTGTCTTATTACGGAGGTTACAGAAACCCAGAAACCTCTATACAACTGTAGTCAGTATTATTGTGTCATATTACGGAGGTTTACAGAAACCTCTATAAAACTGTAGTCAGTATTATTGTGTCATATTACGGAGGTTTACAGAAACCCAGAAACCTCTATACAACTGTAGTCAGTATTATTGTGTCTTATTACGGAGGTTTACAGAAACCCAGAAACCTCTATACAACTGTAGTCAGTATTATTGTGTCTTATTACGGAGGTTTACAGAAACCCAGAAACCTCTATACAACTGTAATCAGTATTATTGTGTCTTATTACGGAGGTTTACAGAAACCCAGAAACGTCTATACAACTGTAGTCAGTATTATTGTGTCATATTACGGAGGTTTACAGAAACCCAGAAACGTCTGTACAACTGTAGTCAGTATTATTGTCTTATTACGGAGGTTTACAGAAACGTCTATAAAACTGTAGTCAGTATTATTGTCTTATTACGGAGGTTTACAGAAACCCAGAAACGTCTATACAATGTAATCAGTATTATTGTCTTATTACGGAGGTTTACAGAAACGTCTATACAACTGTAGTCAGTATTATTGTCTTATTACGGAGGTTTACAGAAACGTCTATACAACTGTAGTCAGTATTATTGTCTTATTACGGAGGTTTACAGAAACGTCTGTACAACTGTAGTCAGTATTATTGTCTTATTACGGAGGTTTACAGAAACGTCTATACAACTGTAGTCAGTATTATTGTCTTATTACGGAGGTTTACAGAAATCCAGAAACCTCAGTGCAACTGTAGTCAGTATTATTGTCTTACTACGGAGTTTTACAGAAACCTCTATGCAACTGTAGTCAGCATTATTGTCTTATTACGTAGATTTTCAGAAACCTCAGTGCAACTGCAGTCAGTATTATTGTCTTATTACGGAGGTTTTCAGAAACCTCTATGCAACGCAGTCAGTATTTTTGTCTTATTACGTAGATTTTCAGAAACCTTAGTGCAACTGCAGTCAGTATTATTGTCTTATTACGGAGGTTTTCAGAAACCTCTATGCAACGCAGTCAGTATTTTTGTCTTATTACGGAGATTTTCAGAAACCTGAATGCAACTGTATCAGTATTACTGTCTTATTACGGAGGTTTTCAGAAATTCAGAAATCTCACTGCAACTGTAATCAGCATTACTATCTGTTTACGGAGGTTTTCATGAACCTTAATGCAAATGTGGTCGGTATTATTGTCTTAATACGAAGGTTTTCAGAAACCTCTGTGCAACTGTAGTCAGTATTATTGCCTTATTACCGAGGCCAAAACAAGTGTGAGTGTCCGCGTTCAAGCAAACAGGAACCAGATAAAAACACGAAAATAAAATAAGAATGCGTATTTAATACAACTAAACAAGACAGGTGCAAATTTGTCAAGCGTAAGATCACAAACAAACAAACCACAGATATACAAATTAGGAGAAAAAGACTTAAACTTCCCTGCTGCTTCGTCCAGTGTGATCTGACGCGTGACAAAGGCCAGTTGGCCGAAAATTTGCGCCGGTTTTGTCTTGTATTAAATATATGTTCTTCTTCTTCTTTTTTATTTCTGGTTCCTTATTACGGAGGTTTTCAGAAACCCAGCACTCAATGTAACTGTAGTCAGCATGAGTCATTACGCAAGTTTTCAGCACACAACAAACGTCCAGGTAGTCAGGCTTTCAGCGGGCAGGCTGGGTCTTTTGGTAGAGCGGTGGACTCAAGATCTGGTGTCTCGAGTTCAGTCCCAGCCAGCGACATAAAAACTGATCTGTTTGTTTCTCACCTTCACGGGCCTCAGTAGCTCAGTTGGCTGAGCGTCGGATTCACATGCTAATGGTTGTGGGTTCGAATCCCGAGGTGCGCTACATTAAAACTGGCCTTCTCACTGTCCATCTTAAAATCATTGTTGTTCTGGTGGTGTCGGTATAGGATTAGATAAGTCCCCCTTCCTCCACTTCCCTGGGATGGTTATCCCCGTCGGCCGTATCACCTGAGGTGGGTGCCGACGTAAAAACTGAACCAAATCAATCAAAAACCCCACCCTTACGCTTCCGTCACATTCTTGTGGTGTCAGCTTAGTGTTTCATAGCTCTCTTCACCCTCACTCCTCCCGCCTTAGACTTTGCCAACGCATATGGTTTTTTGCACAGCTCAAGGAGTCTGCCAGATAATAGCTGGCAGATTTTGGGTAGAGCACATATGAAATTGTTCGAGCGCGATGAATCCTTGAACAAACTCCAAATTGTAAATTTTAAACCCAACAGTTCCTTCTTCTGATGTTTCCTCCATCGAGCATGGTGCAGTTTCAGTGATCACAGGCCGATTGGCAATAACTGCAGGAAATGGGTCAACGTGAGGGAAGTAAGATTCTTCCGTCTTGTGCCTTAGTTTGAGACGATAGTCCATCCACATTTTGTTCACCCTGTATTTTCTGCTATTTTAGTTTTGCTGGTGAACTTGGAGAAGTACAGTGTGTGTGGCTTGCTCCATTATTAATTAAAGTAGATTCAAAGGGAAGTGTGCCAAGCTTGTTTCGTTTGCTACGGTTGGTGGTGGTGGTGGTGTGTGGTGTGTGTGTGTGTGTGTGTGTGTGTGTGTGTGGGGTGTGTGTGTGTGTGTGTGTGTGTGTGTGTGTAATCGTGTCCATATAGTCTGCTGTATCAAATCAATACCTCATCCAGTTCTCACCAAGTTTTCAACCCGTCCCCCTTAAAAAGAATGGCACAGGGGACACAACTCGAACACTGCTGTAGCATTTTTACTATTTCGTGGTGATGTCCCTGTTTTTCGGTTCTGAGCAAGTGCGCAAGACACCATTACATTGATGTATGTGCCTTTAATTTTTCTTAACTTTTTAAGATTAATCTTTGAGCTCCCTCCCTCCCTCCCTCTCCCCCATTCTCTCTCTCCAGATGAGTACGGATCGGTCTGCCAGTGCCACAATGAATCCCCTTTGTGTGTATATGCATACAAAATAACAGACATACGTTAAAAAAAACAGACTCGTGGGACAATAGTTGTTTGTTTTTTAAATTTACCCCATATTAGTATTTCTTGTCCACGAAACACGAAAACACCAGCATGCATGTTATACCCAACGACTGTGGCCTGGAAGGAACATCAGATGGAATCAAACTTGGTATGAAGTGAAGACAACGGTAGACTTTCACAACAGCGAAAACGGAATGTAAATATTCTCAAAAGTTCCCGTGAAAGTACTTCTCATACACCTTCCTCAAAAAACACTGGGTTTTGACACTGTTTGGGTCTGCATGACTCGGTTGAGTTTGGAGGTTCATCTTCCATACGTATGCTTTCGGGACTCCTTAAACTCCACTTCTTTAATCTAAATTTGGTGAAGATCTATCCAGAGTCAGCTGAGAAACACTGACGGTTTGCTTGGTCACTCACTCTACACTAATCTACGCTACACTACACTGCACTGCACTGCACTGCACTATACTACACTACACTACACTACACTGCACACTCACTACACTACACTACACTCGCTGCACAACATTACACTAGACTACATGTACACTACACTGCTTTACACTACCCTGCAGTACACTACAGTGCACTACATTACACTACACTGCATTACACTACCTGCATCACTGCACTGCACTTCACTACACTACATTGCATTGCACTGCACTACATTACCTGCACCACATTACACTACACTACATACACTACGCACACAACTACACACACACACACACACACACACACACACACACACACACACACACACACACACACACACACACACACACACACACACACACAACAACAACCACACCCACACACACCACTTCATTCCAGTCGATATGAACCAATACCCCTTTTTCATTATTTTTAAGGGGAGATTGAAACAGGAAAAAAGCTAGTCTCTCCCTGGTCGTCCATCTTCTGAATGTATAGTAGACTGTGGATGTTACAGATTGTTGGGAAACCCATAATTAACTTTTTGGAGCACTGATTAATGGTTTGCATGGAAACCCTTGTCTTTTTTCGGATATCCCACCTCCACCCAAACAAACGAACGAAATATATTTCATATGCTATAGTGTGATCATTCCAACGATCCTATCGGCTGTACATTGGTAAACACAGGTTGTTCACCAAATAATACTGCAGATTTCTCTTGCCGGAATGAACACACACACACACACACACACACACACACACACACACACACACACACACACACACACACACACACACACACACACACACACACACATCACACAACACACTCACACAACACACACACACACGTACTCAAACACACACACACACTCTCTCTCTCTTTCTCTCTCTGTCTCTCTCTCTGTCCTCTCTCTCTGTCTCACTCTCTCTCTATTTCTCTCTTTATCTCTCTCTCTCTCTGTCTCTCTCTCTCTCTCTCTCTCTCTATCTATCTATTCTATCTATCTGTCTGTCTGTCTATCTATCTATCTATCTATATCTCTCTCCGCACATTCAGAAGAAACGCTTCCACGACAACCGCCTTTCATTGTTCATTCATCCCATTCGTTCGTTCCTTTGCTTATTTCTTTCTTTTTCTCTGTTTCCTAGCTGAGCTTTTTGGTGATTTTCATATGCATGAATTAGAACCAATCAGAAATGTCGTTCTGAGTGGAAAGTACCGAATAGCCAATCAGAAAACGGATTTTGTTTTAATTTGCCATGGCAAGCGCGGTGTGTTTCGCAACACATTTGCCGTCAGACTTCATGTGGATGCAGGATTTTAAAAACCATATTTCTCATGTCTGTTCACTGATTTGCTTGCTCAGTATTGAGTGAGCTATCTTTTATTGTATTGTAATGAAATTTCGTTGTGTTGTACTGTACCATATTGTGCGTGGTGCTGTGCTGTGCTACATTGTGTACCGCATCCAAAGAGGTGTGTTGCAGATGCACAGAGAGGGAGAGTTTATTACAAAATTCACAAACTGCTTTAGCGTTCGATATCTGTTCATGTGTTTACGTATTTCTTAGTACAATTGTTCTTGTTATTTTTGTTTAAAGCCCAGCCGACTGCATAGAGCCATATCAGGGCTATAACCGTTTTAAAACGTACACAAGATTTCAAAAGGCAACAATCAGGAAAAGGAAATTAAGTAAACATATCAATGCATTTGCACAAATACTTTAAAGAGTTGCCCCTGGCGTTGACCACTCCGTCCAATTTATCGCACAGTGGATATAAAAAACATACCTCAATACAAGTTTTAAACATAACTGAGGACACTAACACATACATAAAAACAGGCCTGAATTACCTCAAATTGCTTTTGCATATCTCATTTCCCTGGATCCAAAATGCACTGAACGCGTGTACCCAGTTATCAATCCCAAGAGAAAGTACGTCAGACTTTATCAAACACATACAGGCGAATGGACCAGCAAGGCAGAAAATGATAGGAAGAAATGACAGAAAGCAAAGGAACAAGGCAGAAACAAAGAGAATGACAGAAAAGAGGAAATTTCTACCAAAGAATTTCCAGAAGGTGGGGATACTATTTATACTGAAAGAGCCCCCGGCATCCCCAAAGGAGTTCTTAGTAGAAGTAATAACAAGATTCACTACTAAGTATGTTCACACGCAAGCGTGTGTGCACACAATGAGAGACAGAGACAGAGACTGGATGATCACTATAGTTTATTCATTCTTGGGTTCTTGTAGCATTTTGAATGTGTACTTATGTTTCACTTGATATAACTTTTTAGAATATAAATAACAGAGACAGGGAGACAAAAACAAGTTAAAGTACGCAGTGTTTTGTGTGCGTGTTGTGTGTGTACATTGCACTTCACGAGCATAATATGTTAAGAGATGCCTCACTCACTTACACCACACCATCACACACACACACACACACACACGCGCACGCACGCACACACACACAGCACGCACGCACGCAACACACACGCACGCACGCATACATACACACACAATTTATGTGTACATAAACGCACCACACACGTTCACACACAAGCAATTATACACACAAACCGACATGCTCGCCGCGTGCGCACACACACAACACACACACACACACACACACACACACACACACACACACACACACACATACAACACACACACACAAACACACAGCAGCATACACACACACATACACACACACACATACGCCAACACACCGAGGGGGGGGGGAGGAGACATAATTATGCAGGATTTTGTTCTAGCTTGTCTTTAGCCAATAACCAGGGCGTGTTGTTGAAATTGGACACACAAACCACTGTCAAACAGACAGGCAACAGTAATAATGAACACTTGGATCCACAAACCATCAGTCACACAGACAGGCAATAGAGATCATGACTCAGATAGTGACTACAGCCTGACTATAAAAAACCAAGGCCATAGCAGTTTTACCACATCTTCATCAACCGCAGAGTAAGTCACATCGTACAGAACTCCACACAGGTCATACCGCCAGCTACCCGTCCACAGGAGACCATGGAAGGACTTCGCTCTGTTACATTCTGCTGCTTTTCGCCTTCGCTGTTGTGATGACAGTGGTCCAATCAGGTAAGCGCTTATGGAGCAGCATGACTGTTAAGAATGAAGATAACTAGAATCACTGCACGTGGTATTGTTAGTGGTACTAAGCTCTTCGTAGATATTATTCTCTTTGGTAGTACTGTGAGTCGGGCTTGTGATTGCACATATTGAGGTTGTCTTGCTTTATATTCAGGTCAGACCTGCAGGACAGTTCAAACGCGCACACACCTCCGTATATCTCTGTTAGTATCCAGTAATTTGGCCTTAGTGCTAACATTGGAGGAAACAACCTGAAAACTTTTATGTTTCCTATCATACGTCCTTTATTCTTTAAACGACATCAGTTTTTTTTTCTGTCTTTATTGTTCAAAGATAACTTCGTGTCAAACGCGCTGTACTCATAAAACAATTTTAACATTTCTAAGACATACGAAACCCGTTTGTGAAATAATTCTTTTGTTGAACTAGAATGACAGTTAATGTCACGGATACGTTCTTGATAATATGATATAACCCTTGAAATTACCATCAGTTTTAAGGAATAGGCTTTGTATTTAAAGTATAAAGTTAGATTGGTTTGTTGATACCAGTTATCACCCTCGATGTATCTGTTAGTTTCCAGTAATTTGGTTTTAGCACTAACATTGCAGGAAACAGCCTGAAAACTTTAGAATTGCGGTTTTGAAAATCTCCTGTTCCACACAGAAGTCTGAAAAATGTGATATTAACGAATTCAGTATAAAGAAATAAATGACAAAATGTCGACCTTGATCATTCTGTTCTTCGAGTTGTGTTAAAATATTTGTCTATTAATTTTCAGTAATCTGTTTTATGATCAACCAATATCATGACAATGAAATGATGGTAAACCAGGCCCGTTGTGAAGAGAATATTGAAAAGGTTCTCATAAACAAATTTTGATCCTGAATCTGTATCAAACTGAGCGTTCTCGAGTTTTATGATTGCATTCATTGTAATAAAATCATAAATATGAAACTACAAACAAAACGTTGAATGAAGCTTCTCACGGACACACCTTGTCCAGTGCAGTCTGAATCATGGTCGCACTTATTCTACAGCAGTTGAACTACAACTGTCCCCATATATGCAGAAAAAGGGGTATGCCAGTTTAATAGTATAGCTGGGAGATCACTTTTGGATTTTAAAACTTTGCTGAAAAATACATAGATGATACGGTAGTTGTGGTATTGCATGGTGTGCATTATTCCGTACTTTTCTGTTGCGTGCGTGTAGTCTGACTTTTTTTTTTTAAGGGGGGGGGGGGGTTGCTTATTTTGCTGTCTGTCCTTATGACAGTGTTGTTGTTAAATACTTTTTGACTTTGTCGACCCGCCATCTTGGGTTGAATTTATTGTGAATCGTTGTGTCTATGGGGTAGCAAGGTGGAGTTAGATCTTGGGAGGGTTTTGGTGTTAGAGAGTGTGTGTGTGTCTGTGTGTGTGTCTGTGTCTGTATGTGTGTCTGTGTGTATTTTGTTTAAGCCTTAGCTAGGATCTGACAAAACCACGGTCTCAGTTCACGTTACTTTAGGATATCAAAAACAAAAACAAAACAAAACAAAAATAGCAAGTTTTGCAATGATCTTTTTTACGTATCAAAATAAATGATACGTTTTTTTACGCCATGGTCGGTGGATGATACTAGGGATGTGGAATTGTTTTCACTATCATTCAAATCAAACCATGTTAACTTAACCGTTGCTGAAAAGTGACACAAAAACAACAAAACTGGCATCAGCCGATACAAAACTTTGTTTTTAAGGACGAGTGAAAAATAGCTTGGAAGTAAAACAGACACATGACTAATAAGCAATACACGAAGAACTAATTGACGGCACAAGTGGGTAAAGCCGGACTTCCATGTCGGTAGTTCCTGGGTTCCATTCACCAGGACACCTTCGCCTGGTGGGTAAATGGTGGAGATTTTTACCGTCTTCCCTATCATCATGTGTGTAGACGTGCCAGTGCCTAAACCCTCTACGTGTGTATACGCTTGTAGAATATCATATGTCCATGCCGCACATCTTTTAAATCATGTCAGTGACTGCTTATAGACACAAACACACAAAAAACACCCAGTATGCATGCCCACCCAAGATGCAGACTATACAACAATATAGTATGATATGCTCAGCTCGCCCAACAGATTGAGTTATCCTTGCTCCTCTAAAAAAAATTTTTTTTAAGGATCATTGCACTCAGGGAGGTTACCTTCGTGCTCACCTCCCCCCCCCCCCTTTTTTCTACGCCACCTTAATGCCACAGAAGCTGGAACAAATTTTACAATGTGATTATGATGAGTGGGTGAGTATGATAATCATGATGCTATGGAGTTCCATCTAAAATTGAGACTGCGTGACAGGGCTGTACTCTACACTTACTATCATAATATATCCTGGCGTTGACCAGGCCCGGGAGATACAGACACATGTGGTTTCGGTCAGAAGATTTGAGTAGCACCCTCAATGACGCATCCGTGAAGTGGATGAGACGAATGTGTGGTCCCAGTCTCCCCAGTGAGCCCATAGCACGCCCAGCTCTGGGTAGGAGCGGTTAGAGCTGAAAAATCCCACGATGATTTTTGAAGGGACTGACGGGGATTCGAACCCACAAACTTCCAGTCGGTAGTCCGTTGCGTTAACCACTACACCACGGCGACTGGTTCTTCTAAAAAATCTAATTATAATGTGCACCGAGTTCAAGTGTATTTAAGAATAGCAGTATACAGGAACGATTTATGATAATGATAATAGTGATGACAATGACAACAGTGATGAATGATGATGATGATGATAATAACAATAATGATAATGATGATGATGGTGATGGTGATGGTGGTAATAATATTAACTATACACGTATCCAGTTTTAACCTACTAACCACTTATTTTTCTATCGGAGTTTCTAACCAATTCATTTATTCGTGTATTTACAGAAGACCCATGTACACTACCGGCAGAACCAGGAATGTGCCTGGCAATCTTCCCCAGATATTTCTTCAACTCTACCACTGGCCAGTGCGAGAATTTCAACTACGGTGGCTGTGGTGGAAACTACAACAATTTTGAGAACATAACTGAATGTCAGAATGCTTGCAACCCAACTACCGTAGCCGTTTAGACCATTCTTCACTTTGGTGAATTTGGATGGAACGGGTCAAATGGATTTTGATATTCCTTAGGCTTGGAAACCACT
>JAPXFY010005883.1:0-13951 GCA_030674185.1 Monoplex corrugatus
TGAGGCTTTGTGCATTGACTGGGGAGGGGGGGGGGGTTCTTTCTGTCATGTGAAACGAGTTTATACAGAATAGCTAGTTCTGTTGTGATTCAGACTTTTTAATTATTTATTCATGTACTTTATACATATTTGCAGTTTTGAAGATGATAATTTTTTTTATCAAGATACACAGATGCGCATGTCATTTACATGTAACCAAAATGATGCCAGTGATAGGCTGATACAATACCAGTATAACATATGGGCTAGGTAAAACATAGGTTAGGTAGGGCCTCAGGACCTGACCAGTTCGTGGGTTTATGTGCTTGTGCCATGATCATCATACACATGGCATCTGTAACGTTAGTGCATATGGAATTCGTTCTTACCGCGGAGATGTCGTCTTGAGAAACTGAAACTGAAACTGAAACTGAGTCGTGTACAGAGCAGTCTGCAAGTCCTTTGCCTTACAGTGAATGTTTCCCAAGTTTTCCCCTTACCAGTAGAATAGTGGATTATAGTCTAGAAGTGTTGCTGCCTTTCTTATGAATGTTATTGTTTTCCTAATTTTGATCACCCGTTGTTGCCTTTTGATGATGATAATGACAACAATATTGGTGATAATAATGATACTTACATTTGTATTGCGCAGCCTTGGTCAAAGTATGCTGGTTGTAGTTTAAGTTATAAAAGTTAGGATGGGTACGGGGGAGGGGGATGTCATGTTCAGACAATAACGCGGTACAAATATAGTCAGATACACGCGTTAATGATTAATTCAGTATAGATATGTTCACCCGGATACATACATTAATACAATATGAATACAATCACTGGGATATATGCGTTTATGTAGTGTAAAAATATTCAGTCGGATACATATATTAATACAGTATGAACGTAGTCAGATGCACACAGTATCTAGTCCAAAGTCATTCGGATTTATAGATATTAATACAGTACAATCATATTCAGATACATACATTAATACAGTATAAGCATAGTCAGTCAGATATATACATTTAATACAGTATAAACATTGTTATTCAGATACACACACTAATACAAAATAAAACAGTTGGATACATAAGTTAATGCAATATAAGTGTAGTCGCTCAGATACATGATTTAATGCAGGATAGGCATGTACATGCCCTGGGATAAAGGTTGGAGGAAGAATGTTAAGCAACATTCGTTACGCAGATGACGCCGTGATAATTGCAGACAAAAAAAAAGACCTTCAAAGCCCTGTGAATATAATAGAAGTAGAAATTAAAACTGAATGGCTGGAGTTAAATAGCAAGAAGACCGAAGTCATAGTAATCAGTACAGAAACAAGAAATATTCTCAAGCAAATAACAGCATATGGCACAACTTTGAGACAAGCTGATAAGTTCAAATATCTGGGAAATAGCCAGCAGAATCGGCCAAACCAAAACAGCATTTAAGAAGATGAAAAGCGTTTTTTACCAACAAATGCCTATCAATTAACACCAGGAAGAGAGTTCCTGGGTGTTATGTAAAACCGATACTGTTGTGCAATTGTGAGGCACGGAAAGTCAACACGCAAAGTCAGAACAAAATTGAGGCAACTGAAATGTGGTTTCTAAGAAGAATGTGGAGAGTTCCATGGACAGCAAAAAAACGACAGTCATGAAGGAGGCAGGCACAAAGAAGATCATTAATAAAGAAGATTAGGAAAAGACAAGCAAAATTTATAGGACATTTTATGAAGAAAGGAAAACTAGAACACCTGGTCACGACAGGAAAGCTGGAGGGAAAGAGAACACCAGGTAGACCCAGGGAGAAAATATTGGACGGACTTGCAGAGTGGCTGAAGACAGAGAGGGTGGGAGATGTACTTGCAGCGACAGGCGACAGATTTGTGTGGAGGGCCATGATCGCCGACGCCATGCAGTAGGGCACATGATGAAGATAATGAATGGCAGTAGTAGTACTACTAATACTAGTGATAGTGTTGTGGTTACAATCAATCAGTACTACTATTAGTAATAGCAGCGCTGCTCATGATAACGTATTAGCAGTAGTTGGGGGAGGATGAGGAGGAACAACAGAAGCAGCAGCAGTGGTAGTGGTAATAGCTGAAACAGAGACTAGTACATGTAGTCTGTAGGTACTATTCTCTTTGTTTGAAAAACCCCCCACCTAAAATGGAATGATATGAGAAATGTTAATGGCTTCTTTTGGATGGATCGTTCTTGTGTCTTTATCACTTCTTTTGTTTGTTTTTTCTCAGGTTTCTGCACTCCAAGGCCGAAAGGTGAGTTACGTACCTTTGCTTATCGCACATGCATGACAAATGAGTTACGTACCTTTGTGTAGCGCACATCTATGACAATTAGTTTGCCACTAAAATTGTATTTTAAAAACGTAGACAAAATAAAATGAAAATCAAGACTGAGTCACGTACTTTTGCTTATCACGTATGCGTGACAAATAGTTTGCCACGAAAGTTGTATTTTAAAAAAAGTAGACAAAACACAATAACGATCAAGACTGAGTCGCGTATTTTTGATTATCACACATGCATGACAACTAGTTTGCCACGAAAATCATACGTTTTAAAAAGTAGACAAAATAAAAAAAAAATTAAAAACTGAGTCACGTATTTTTGCTTATCACACGTGCATGACAACGAGTCTACCACAAAAACTGTATTTTAAAAAAGCAAAGGAAAATAAAAAAAGACTGAGTCGCGGGTTTTTTTTTGTTTTGTTTTTTTTATTATTGCACATACATAACTACTTTGCCACGAAAATTATATTAAAAAAATAAGTAGACAAAAATAAAATAAAAATCAAGATGATCAGCCATTCAATGCAAAATCATTTGAGAGAAAATCCTGATTTTTTTCAAGCCTGATTTTTTTAAGTTTCAAACAGGAAAACGGTCGACTGTTTTTATAAGAGTGCAAACAGAATGTTTTGCCAGCATTCAAGAAGATGACAAGCATTCTTACCAACAAATGCCTATCAATTAACATCAGAAAGAGAGTCCTTGAATGTTATATAGAACCAATACTGTTGTACAGATGCGAGGCGTGGACAGTCAGCAAGCAAAGCCAGAGCAAGATTGAGGCAGCCGAGATGTGGTTTCTAAGAAGAATGTTGAGAGTTCCATGGACAGCAAAGAAAACAAACGAGACAGTCTTGATGGAGGCAGACACAAGTAGATCACTCATAAGGAAGATTAGGAAAAGACAGGCAAGATTTATAGGCCATTTTATGAGGAAGGGGGATTTGGAGCACCTGGTCACAACGGGAAAGCTGGAGGGAAAGAGAGCACCAGGTAGACCCAGGGAGAGAATGCTGGACGGACTTGCAGAATGGCTAGGGATGAGGGGGGTGGGGGAGATGCTAGGGGCAACGACAGAGAGAGATGGTTGGAAGTCATGGTCGCCAACGCCATGCGGCAGGGCACCTGATGATGATGATGAGTCTGTGTTAGTGAATTATCATCCCTATCCCCGTCGTCATTACAACATTTTGAAAATCAGTCCTTGATTCTCTCTCTCTCTCTCTCTCTCTCTCCTCTCTCTCTCTCTCCTCTCTCTCTCTCTCTCTTTCTCTCTCTTTCTCTCTCTTTCTCTCTCACTCTCTCTCTCTGTGTGTCTCTCTCTCTCTCTTTCTCTTCTCTCTCTCTCTCTCTCTCTCTGTCTCTGTTTCTGTCTCTGTCTCTCTCATTCTCTGTCTGTCTCTGACTCTCTGTCTCTCTGTCTCTGTCTCAATCTCTCTATCTCTCTCAGTCTCTCTCTGTCTCTCTGTGTCTCTGTCTCTCTCTCTGTCTCTCTCTCTGTCTCTCTCTCTCTGTCTCTCTCTCTCTCTTTCTGTCTCTCTCTCTGTCTCTCTTTCTGTCTCTGTCTGTCTGTCTCTCTCTGTGTCTCTGTCTGTCTGTCTCTGTCTCTCTATCTGTCTCTCTCTGTCTCTGTCTCTGTCTCTCTCTCTCTCTTTCTCTCTCTTATGATATGTGTAGGCGAATGTGTGTGTGTGTGCGTATATATTATATATATATATATATATATATATATATATATATATATATATATATATATGTACGTCATACACCCATCCTTGGTTTTCCAACAATCAGCTAATCCAACCATAGAATGGAACGAATGGTCAGCTTTTGGGCCCTGTTCTGTAACCTGCGGAAGTGGATGGAGGAGAAGAGTTCGATCCTGCAAAGAAACATCGTCCTGTTCTGACTATTGTATAGGACCAGACCAGGAGTCACAAATTTGCTACAAATTGCCGTGTTGTTGTAAGTATCAGAGATATATGACGTTAATGGTCTGCTGGATAATGCTCCTGCTTTGATGTCTATATACATACATTCATATATATCATCATCATCATCATTCTCCTGCCCGTGATGGGCGTAGAGGAGAGATGAGAGACACTCTTGAAGCCAGCCGTCGCCAACCGGTCCTGTCCTCCGCCTGTCGCACCAGCGTGGGGCCATCCAACCTGGTCCATTCTTTGATATTGTCCATCCAGCATTTGGCTTGTCGTCCCCTTCGTCTGCCGCCTCCCAGTGTACCCTGGAGGACCGTTTTGGGCAGTGAGTTGTGGCGTGTGACATGCCCGAACCACGACAGCTTCCTGTTCTTGACTGTTGCCAGGAGGGGTTCTTGTGGGCCTGCGAGTGTTGTTATTTGGCTCAACACAAAGTCGTTTGTCTTCCGATCTTGCCAAGAGATCCCGAGCAAGCGCCTGAAGCATTTAGTTTCAAACGTCTGGATTCTCTTGGTGGTCTCTGCTGTCATGGTCCAGCTCTCGCATCCATACAGCAGGATGGGGAGCACCAGGGACTTGTACAGCTTCATCTTCGATGGAAAGCCGATCTCTCTGCTCTTCCAGATCTTGTTTAGCTTTACCATTGCTGCTGTTGCGATCGCTAGTCTGGTCTTGATATCTGTTGTAGAGCGACCGTCTTTGGTGAGAGTGGCGCCAAGGTATTTGAAAGCGTCCACTTCTTCAAGCTGTTGCCCGTTCATGTAGATTTCAGCATGGGTGTTGGTTGTGCTGTTGACCAGGACTTTGCTTTTTTCTGTGCTCACTTCCATTCCGTGTGCACCTGCACTTCCTTCCAGTCTCATGGTCAGGTCTTGTAGTTCTTCGTTGCTGCCTCCCATCAGGTCGATGTCATCTGCGAACCTCAGGTTGTTGATGGTTCTTCCTCCGATGGAGACAGTGGAGTGGAAGTCATGGAGGGCTTCACGCATGATGTTCTCCAGGAAGAGATTGAACAGCACGGGAGAGAGTAGGCAGCCTTGACGGACTCCAACTGTGGTCTTGAAGTAGTCCCCTATCTGGTTGTTGAGGAGAACTGCGCTGCTGGCAGTGTTATACAGCGCCTGGATGGTTTGGACGAGACCTTCCTCTATGCCAAACTTTCTTAGCACCTGCCACAAACCCTTATGCCACACCCTGTCGAATGCTTTTTTAAAGTCTATGAAGTTGTGGAACAGGTCTCTCTGATGCTGCAGATGTTTCTCCATCATTATCCGGCAGGTGAAGATCTGTTCTACTGTGCTTCTGCCCGCCCTAAATCCAGCTTGTTCTTCCGCAAGGTGTTCTTCCGCTTCTTTCTTCAGTCGATTCAATATGACTCTGAGCATGATCTTGCTGGTGTGGCTAATGAGACTTATTGTTCTGTAGTTCTGGCATTGGCGCATATTTCCCTTTTTGGGCAGGGGGATGATGAGTGATTGAGTCCATTCTGTGGGCCACTGTTTTGTCTCCCAGATCTTCTGACAAATCGATGTTACACGAGTGACCAAATCATTCCCTCCATGTTTGAGCAGCTCTGCTGGGATATTGTCTGCTCCAGGTGATTTCCCTGCTGGTAGGCTGCGGATGGCTTCTTCCACTTCTTCTCTCACCACTGGTAGCGGTGAGGATTCCCTCAATGGTGTTGAGTCCCCCTGAAACAAACTGTCATCTGGCTGTATTGGGTAGTTGTATAGTTCTTGGCAGTACTGCGTCCATCTGTTCAGAACAGCGGAGCTTTCTGTCAGCAGCTCGCCTGAGGTATCCTCGATGACTGACGATCTGTTTTGCTGCGTCTTGGTAAGGTTTTTCAGTGTGGTGAAGGCATGTTTGCTGTTTCCTTTTTTCATGCCTTTCTCGATGTTCTCACACTGGTTGTTGATCCATTGTTCTTTGGCTTCAATCATTTTCTTCTTTACAAGGTTGTTGGTTTTACGATACTGTGCGGCTTCTTCAGGGCTGGAGTTTTTCGTCTTCTTCAGTGATCTTCTGTTGTCGCAGAGGTCAAGGATGTCATTTGAGATCCATGCTTGGTGTTTCTTCCTCTGTCGCCCCAGTACCTCCTCTGCTGTTTCGCGGACTGCCTCACCAAAGTTGTTTGTGAGGTCGTTGATGTCGCTGTCCAGGAAGTTGAGTGCCGCGAACCGCCCCCCGAGCTGTGCCTGGAATGCCTCTTCTATCTCTGGATCTTTTAGCTTTTCCAGGTCAAACTTGATGCGTGGCTGCGCAGCTTGGTACTTCTTTTTCAATTTGATCTTCATTGTGAGCAGCACGAGGTCGTGGTCGCTGCCTATATCAGCTCCAGGGTATGTCCTCGTCTTTGCTTTATTAATGCTTGATTTGAAGCGCCGCGGTGTGAGGACAAAGTCGATCTGGTTGTGAGTCTTTCCGTTCGGCGCATGCCAGGTTGTTCTTCTTGACAGTTTGTGGGGGTAGAGGGTGTTGGCAATGGTGAGCCGTTGGGTGCAGGCAAACTCCAGAAGGCGAAGTCCCCTGTCATTAGTTTCCCCTGTGCCAAATTGACCCACTGTTCCAGCCCAGTTTTTGTAGGCATCTGGGCCGACTTTGACGTTGAAGTCCCCCTGAACTATGATGATGTCTTTCCTGGGGGCTTTTCCGATGGTGTCTTCTATTTTCTCATAGAATTCTTCAACCACCTGGTCTTCGTGGCTGGTAGTTGGAGCATACACTTGTATGATGGTGATGTTCTTTGGTTTGGCTGACACCCGAATGCTGATGATTCTGCTGTTGACAGGCGTGCAGCTCATGATGCATCCAATGACTTCTTTGCGCACGATGAAAGCTACGCCATTTTCATGTAGTGACTCTTCGCCACTGTACCACATCTTGTGTCCTTCCTCTGTGATTGCTTCTCCGAAGCCTGTCCATCTTACTTCCGATATACCCACAATGTCCCATTGGTAGCGTCTCAGCTCGTGTTCTAGTTCTTTTACTTTGCCACACTGATGGAGTGTACGGACATTCCAGGTTCCAATGGTAGCTTTTTCCGTTGGCAGTTTGAATGATGTCTTTGCCCCAGTAGCTAACTTTTCACTTCCACCCTGGTGCTTGTCAGTGGTAAGCGCGGTCGTTTGTAACCCGGGCCCCGACCGATCCGGTATGTTGTTGGCTATAGTGTCTCTCATATCTTTTCTGTGGGCTTAGGTTAATCCTTGGTGGCGCCAATCCCCTCTCCAAGTCTCCTGCTGTGACAGGTAGTACTGGGCTACAGCTTGCCAGTAGCAGACCTATTTGTCTGACTTGACATATTCATATATATACATATATATATATATAAGGGTGTTTGGTTGGTTGGTTTGTTGGTTGGCTGGTTATTTGATTGGTTGTTTGGCTAGTTGGTTGGTTTGTTGGTTGATTGATTGTTTTGTTTTTATTTTTGTTTTGTTTTGTTTTTTTTGTCTTTTTTGGTTTTTCTTGTGTGTGTGTGTGTGTGTAACTTCTTTTTTCCTTCTTCTTTTTGGGGGAAATGTTTGTTTTTCAATGTATTAAGTTTTTTCGGATCATCGCACCATTTTTTTTTAATTCATTAATAGTTTATAGAATCAGTGGGCTTAGGGAAATTTCCTTTGTACTCACTTTCATTATCCCCCATTTTCTACGCCACCTCGATGGCCACAGAAGCTGGCACAGTTTTTTAATTTTTTCACAGTGTGATGCTGATGATGATGACGATGAGGATGATAATCATGACGCTATGGAGTTCCATCTCGGATTGAGACTGCATGACAGGGCTGTACTCTTCGCTTGTTATATTACAACATATTCTGGTATCAACCAGGCCCGAGAGGTACAGACAGACACCCTGCTGGTGCTGTTCAGAAGCTCTGAACGACACCCTCAATGACGCATGCGTGAAGTAGATGAGATTCGACTGTGTGGCGGTATCAGTCTTCCCAGTGAGTCCATAGGACGCTCAACTGTGGGTAGTACTAGTAGTCGGTTGGAGACGAAAATCCCACAACGAGAATAGATGGGAGTGATAGGAGTTCGAACCCACAATATTCCAATCAATAATCCGTTGCATTAGCCACTATACCAGGCTGATAGTTGGGATTTCCCTTCCATTGTGAGTCTGTTATTTTTTGTTTTTTTGTGGGGTTTTTTGTTGTTGTTTTTTCCCGATTGTTTTCCGATGTGTCTGTATTGCAGGTTGTTGTTTTTTTCCACACTATGCAAGCGATATGCTGTTGCACAGTCTGCATACTTCGCTTTGGGTGGGATTGTATTGTTGAATGTTTCCATGTATCCTCAATCCACACCAGACAATGACACGACTATTTCAGGATCTTTAATGTGCGTAGTTGATGTTTTTTACGTATATGCACTAAGGTGGTTTCTGCGAGAACAAGTCTGCACGTAGTCTGACCTGGGGAGATGGAACAAAGATCTTCACCCTTTGCCCACCGGGTGGGAGCTCCCTTTGCAGGATGGAACTGCAGACCTTCAGAATGAAAGTCTGATGTCTAACTCACCTGACTCCCACGACCGTCATACTTCTGTTTCAAACTTTTTTTTGTTTTTTTGTAACCTTTGTCTGGTGTTCTGTTAGTTGCACAGATGATGTCTTTACATTTTTTCGAGTCGTTATCTTAAGTTTTGATGATGATGATGATGATGATGATGGTGGTGGTGGTGGTGGTGGTGGTGGTGGTGGTGGTGTGATGATGATGACGACGACGACGATGATGATGATGATGATGACGACGACGAGGATGATGACAACGACGACGACGATGATGATGATGAGATGATGATGATGATGATGATGATGATGATAGGAATAATAAAAATAACGATTGTAAGCATCACAGCTGACCTAGAGTTCTCACATTCATGTTCTATTGTTCAGCACTGATGATGATGATGATGACAACGATGATGATGATGATGATGTTGATAATAACAACAATAACAGTAGGAATAATAATAACCGTATCAAGCATCACAGCTGACCTAGAGTTCGCACATTCATGTTCTGTTGTTCAGCACTGATGATGATGATGATGATGATGATGATGATGATGATGATGATTGATGATGATTGATGATGGATGACGACGATGACGATGACGACGACGATGATGATGATGATGATGATGATGACAAGACGACGACAATAGGATTAGGAATGACAATAACAACGGTGTTAAGCATCACAGCTGACCTAGAGTTCACACATTCATGTTCTATTGTTCAGCACTGATGATGATGATGATGATGATGATGATGATGATGATGATGATGATGATGATGATGATGTGATGATGATGACTCCGACGACAACGACGATGATGATGATGATGATGTTGATGATGATGATGATAGAAACAGTAATAATAATGATGATAATAATAATGATAATAATAATAATGATAATGATAATAACAATAACAATTACAGTGATGAGGAGGAGGAGGAGGTGGAGGAGGAGGAAGATGATAACAATAATGACAATAGTAATAATAATAATGATAATGTAATAATGATAATAGTACCAGTAAGAATAATAGTAACAGTAAGAATGATAATAATAATAATAATATCAATAATGGTATCAATTATCATAGCTGACCTAGAGTTCAATCATTCATGTTCTATTGTTCAGCACTCCGGAACCATGGCTGGAACAACTGGTCAGACTACCGTGAGTGTACAACAAAATGTGGAATAGGCCGAAGATACCGACATCGGACCTGCAAAGGAAGCATAACTAAATGTAGCTTCATGTGTGAAGGACCGCTTTCAGAGTTTGCGGCTTGCTACACAGAATGCTGTAGTGAGTTACTGTTACTTTATTTTTGTTTCAAGCCCAGCCGACTGCGTAGAGCCGTACCAGGGCTATACTATACTGTCATTGTTATATTTGATTAAAGCCCAGCCGACTGCGTAGAGCCTTACCAAGGCTATACTGTTGCTGTTATTTTCGTTGAAAGCCCAGCCGACTGCGTAGAGTCGTATCAGGGCTATAACGGTTTCAAAACATATACAATTCTTCAACAGGAAAAAAAAAGAAAAGAAAATTTAGTACAAATATCAATGCATTCGCGCATATAAACCATTTTAATTCATTATTTTTCATAATAAAGACCATAAAAAAATTAATAATGGCATACATAATATTACGTATAGTTTCACGCACTTCAAACTATCATCATCATCATCAGGTGCCCTGCCGCATGGCGTTGGCGATCATGGACTTCCATCTGTCGCTGTCTCTCATTGCCCCTAGCATCTCTCCCACCCCCTCGTCCCCAGCCACTCTGCAAGTCCGTCCAGCATGTTCTCCCTGGGTCTACCCGGCGCTTTCTTTCCCTCCAGCTTTCCCGTTGTGACCAGGTGCTCCAAATCCCCCTTCTTCATAAAATGGCCTATAAATCTTGCCTGTCTTTTCCTAATCTTCCTTATGAGTGATCTACTTGTGTCTGCCTCCATCAAGACTGTCTCGTTTGTTTTCTTTGCTGTCCATGGAACTCTCAACATTCTTCTTAGAAACCACATCTCGGCTGCCTCAATCTTGTTCTGGCTTTGTTTGTTGACTGTCCACACCTCACATCCGTACAACAGTATTGGTTCTATATAACATTCATGAACTGTCTTCCTGATGTAAATTGATAGGCAATGGTTGGTAAGAATGCCTGTCATCTTCCCGAATGCTGTTTTGGCTTGGCCGATTCTGCCGGCTATTTCTGATGTGCATCTGCCGTCTGATGAAAAGATCGTTCCCAGGTATTTGAATTTATCAACCTGTGTCAAGGTTTGTGCCATTTGCTGTTATTTTGCATGAGGGGATTTCATGTTTTTTACTGATCACCATGACTTCAGTCTTCCTGCTGTTTAGTTCCAAACTATACATATATGCATAGACATACATCAGGTACATACTGTGTTTCTTATGATAGCTATATACATGTATATACACATACGTACGTATACATTTCATTTAGTTATATCTTTACTTTGTTGTTATTTCAGTGGCTCATTAGCAGCTTTTAATGTAAAAAAAAAAAAGAAAGAAAAGGTTGAAAATTTATGTTCTCCATGTCCTCCTGCCCCCCTTCCCCTCGCTGCCTCCCTCATTCCTTGTCTCTCTCTCTCTGACTCTGTCTCTGTCTGTCCGTCTGTCTGCCTGTCTGTCTGTCTGTCTGTCTTCTCTCTCTCTCTCTCTCTCTCTCTCTCTCTCTCTCTCTCAGTCTTTCTCTCTCTCCCATCTGTCTGTCTGTGTCTATCTGTTTCTCTGTCTCAGTGTCTGTCTCTCTCTGTCTTTGTCTCTGTCTGTCTATCTCTGTCTGTCTGTCTCTCTCTCTCTCTCTCTCTCTCTCTCTCTCTCATACACACACACACACACATATCTCCCCCCTCTGTCTATCTCTGTCTCTGTCAGTCTATCTGTCTGCTTGTCTCTTTGTCTCTATGTCTGTCTGTCTGTCCGTCCGTCTGTCTGTCCGCCTGCCTGTCTGTATCTCTGTCTTCTCTCTGTTTCTCTCTCTCTATCTCTCTCTCTCTCTTATATATGTACACACACACACACACACACAATATATATATATATACATATGTACACATATACATATATGTATATGTATATACATGCATATATATATATATACATATATATATATATATATATATATATTTATATATGTATATGTGTATGAGTGCGTGCCTACCTGCGTACATGCGTGTGTATGTGCACGTGCGTGTATGTGCGTGTGCATATGTGCGTGCGTGTGTGTGTATGTTTCTTTACACAGGGTATCACCTTCAGGGATGGACCAGGTGGCTGAACGTGCCATGTTCCAAGACGTGTGGGGGAGGGGTCAGAGTGAAAAGGAGACAGTGCCGGTCCGACAGCACCAGATGTGGCAAGGACATGTGCCCTGGAGAGACCACACAGACTGAGAGCTGTAATACCCAGGTGTGCTGTGGTGAGTAGCTTCCATATAGACCTCAGACTGCTCGCGATGTGTGGCCGAATCGTTGTCTTATCGTCAGTTTCGTTTAAAGCCCAGTCGAGTGCGTAGAGCCATGTCAGGGTTATAACCGTTTCAAAACATGCACAATAATTACAAAAGTGAAAAAAAAAAGTAAATGAAAATTAAGTACACGTCTCAATGCATTCTTGCATATAATCTAAGGAGATACCCCTGGTGTTGACTATTCCATCCAATTTATCACACAGAGGATTTAGAAAAAAAAACATGCTTAACTGTTTTATCATACAGGAGAGTTAAAAATAAGCTGAACTACATGTTTAAACACAACTAACGACCCTGAAACATATAAAAGCAGACCTAAACAACCTAAAATTGCTTGTACAATCTGATTTTCCTAGAGCCAACTATGCACTTATTACATGTACCCAATTATCAATCTCAAGAGAAAGTACGTAGGAATTTATCGAACACTTACAGTAATTAGACCAGCAAGGCAGAAAATGATAGGAAGAAATGACAGAAAGCAAAGGAATAAGGCAGAAACAAAGAAAGTGACAGAAAAGAGGGAATTTCTGGCACAGAATGTCTAGACGGTGGGGACGCTATTTATACTGAAAGAGACCATTGCATCCCCACGAGGAGATGGACGAGCCTCAAGCTTGCCGGAACCACTCATTTTCTGCTGCACCCGAAAAACAAGAGATGAGAGAATCTTGCCTTTCCCCGCGTGTCACAATTTCCCACACCTACACCCCACATCATCCCACCTGAACGACCACACAGATTAACAGGATTAGAAGAAGAAGTCCATTGTTTAACCCTTTGACTCCCACACCCTGTCCGCCAGTATCCTGCATTGTCAACCATGTCAGTAAAGCAAAAACTTAACCCTTTCGTTCCCTCACCTATCCACCAGCTTCCTGCAGGAAACTGGTGAATAGAGTGAGGGAGTCAAAGGGTTAATTTTTTTTTTGCAGTTGGTGAGTAGGGTACGGGAGCCAAAGGGTGAATAAGATGAGAGGACTAAGTCCATCGTTTAACTGACCCAAACCACACTTTGATTGCAGAGGTGGCAGTGCATGGCTGGACAGAGTGGGAACGGTCAGTAAAGTCTGGCTACATAAGTTTCAGCAGACGATGTAAGGGCAACGGGACGGCCTGTTTCCGCTTATGTGAAGGACCTTACAACAAGTACTGCCAGACAAGTCCTTGCTGTGGTTAGTATACCCGTTGGTGGCCGAGTAGTTCAAAGCATTTATGATGTTAGAAGTCGCGGATTTAAATCACGGATGTGATACTGAACTTTGCTTTCTTTGTAGTGGCTCAGAAAATCGACGTGCATGCATCAGTATGAACCCTTTTCTTTTTCTTGAAAGCCAAAACAACGTTCAAGAAGAAGAAAAGCGTTCTTACCAACAATGCCAGTTAACATCAGGAAGAGAGTTCTTGAATGTTACATACAACCGATAATGTTATACGGTTGTGAGGCGTGGACAGTCAACAAGCAAAACCAGAACAAGATTGAGGCAGCTGAAGTGTGGTTTCTAATAAGAATATTGAGAGTTCCATGGACAGCAAAGAAAACAAACGAGACTGGCTTGAAGGAGGCAGACACAAGAAGATCATTAATAAAGAAGATCAGGAAAAGACAAGGAACATTTATGGGACATTTTATGAGGAAAGAGAAATTAGAGCACCTGGTCATAACAGGAAAGCGGGATGGAA
>JAPXFY010005884.1:7500-10000 GCA_030674185.1 Monoplex corrugatus
AGACAGACAGAGAGATAAGGGAAAGAGAGAAGAGAGAGAGAGAGAGAGAGAAGAGGAGAGAGGGAGAGAATCAGACTGATCCTCTGTGATTGTGTGTCTGCAATTCTCTCACTCTCTGTCTGTCTGTCTGTTTCTTTGTCTGCCTGTCTGCCTGTCTGTCTGCCTATCTGTCTGCATCTCTCTCTCTCTCTCTCTCTCTCTCTCTCTCTCTCTCTCTCTCTCTCTTTCTCTCTGTGCGTGCGTGTGTGTGTGTGTGTGTGTGTGTGTGTGTGTGTGTGTGTGTGAGTGTGTGTGTGAGTGTGTGTATGTGTATGTGTATGTGTATGTTATGTGTATGTGTATGTGTATGTGTATGTGTATGTATATGTGTATGTGTATGTGTATGCGTATGTGCATGCGCGAATGATTTTATGTATGTTTAAAGGCATAAAATCTGCCGGCAAGTCTCTCATAGCTGTTCATTCAGAGATGTGCTTTTACCAAATTTTTATCACGATGCTATTGACCCAGTGGGATGTCTTCAAAGAAAAAAAAAGTAAAACAAAACAAAACAAACAAACAAACAAACAAAAACAAAAAAAAACCTCACACATGGAAATAACCCAACTTTGTATGTTTCTGTAAACTTTATCTAATATCAAAAAAATAAATAAATAAATAAAATAAAAACATTTTTAAAAAACCAAGACGTCAGAATACTCTGGCGGGATGCGAACCTTCGACCTTCTGATTTGATGGATGTCTGGCACGCTATCCCACTAAGCCCCAGAGACCATCGGCGATGTGCAAATTCTAGAAGTGTGTTTATCATAGGGTTTATGTGTAGGCGACAATCGTCTGATTGAGAGTTTGGACACTGAGGGGGGGGGGGGTGAATGGGGATAGAAGGTGGGGGTGGGTTACATCCCGGTTGGTTTATGTTATGCTTTTCATCGTTTTCACTTCTCCCCTGTTTCTGTCTGGGGGTAGGGTCGGGGAATGGAGATATAAGGAGCGGAAGGGGGGGGGGGGTGGATATATCCCGGTTGGTTTATCTTATGATTTTCATTGTCTTCTTTTCTCCCATGTTCCTTCTTTAGTTATGACGATGACTGGATTTTTTTTATAATCTTTTTTCAATTCCCGTTAGTCACACATCGTGCAATGTTTTGATCATACATCATCATCATCAGGTGCCCTGCCGCATGGCGTTGGCGATCATGAACTTCCATCTGCCTCTATCTCTCGTTGCCCCTAGCATCTCCCCTACTCTCCTCGTCCACAGCCACTCTGCAAGTCCGTCCAGCATTTTCTCCCTGGGTCTACCCGGTGCTCTCTTTCCCTCCAGCTTTCCCGTTGTGACCAGGCGCTCCAAATCCCCCTTCCTCATAAAATGGCCCATAAATGCTGCCTGTCTTTTCCTAATCTTCCTTATGAGTGATCTACTTGTGTCTGCCTCCATCAAGACTGTCTCGTTTGTTTTCCTTGCTGTCCATGGAACTCTCAACATTCTTCTTAGAAACCACATCTCGTCTCTGATCATACATATATGTACATATTAGCGTTTGTGAGCGCATACTCACAAAGACACAAACACGCACACACATACACTCACACACACAAACACACACACACACACACACACACATACGTACACACACATACATACACATCCACACCACACACACACACACACACACACACACGTGCATACACAGAACACACGCACGTACACACACACATACACACACACGCACAGCCCCACCTCCACCCCAACACACATGCATCTACTGATCACAAGACACAGACTGTCTTCACTCGCATGCATGTACTAATAATGACAATACCCACACTGCCTTCTTAATCCGTTCATTATCTACATACATGTAGACAGTCCACCATTGGCCATAATGTGGTCATCTTGTCCAGTGCCTGCTGGTTGCCATGGAGCCAGGTGGTCAGAGGGGTTATAATCGGCCTTGTCTACCTGTTACTGAGTTAGATAGAGACGGTACTTGCTGCCTCCATGTTGCTCAGCTTGATACAGACGGTACTTGCTGTCTCCGTGTTGCTGAGTTTGATAGAGACGGTACTTGCTGCCTCCATGTTGCTCAGCTTGATACAGACGGTACTTGCTGTCTCCGTGTTGCTGAGTTTGATAGAGACGGTACTTGATAGAGACGGTACTTGCTGTCTCCGTGTTGCTGAGTTTGATAGAGACGGTACTTGCTGTCTCCGTGTTGCTGAGTTTGATAGAGACGGTACTTGCTGTCTCCGTGTTGCTGAGTTTGATAGAGACGGTACTTGCTGTCTGCCTGTTGCTCAGTTTGATAGAGACGGTACTTGCTGTCTGCCTGTTGCTCAGTTTGATAGAGACGGTACTTGCTGTCTCCCTGTTGCTCAGTTTGATAGAGACGGTACTTGCTGTCTGCCTGTTGCTCAGTTTGATAGAGACGGTACTTGCTGTCTGCCTGTTGCTGAGTTTGATAGAGACGGTACTTGCTGTCTGCCTGTTGCTGAG
>JAPXFY010005885.1:0-13948 GCA_030674185.1 Monoplex corrugatus
ACAGATTACCACCCAGACTTTCACTTAAGGTCTAGTTGAGTGGAGTGTCAGAGAAAACATTCATGTCTGTTCCATCAGTCGTGCCCAGGTTTCTTGTGCATTACCAGGTATCTTCTGTATTTGGCAGATACTTAAATAACTAGGTCATACTTTCCAATTAGATTGCTTCAAAACCCATGAATTAGAACAATATAACATTTACACAGATTGACATGAAAGTGGGGACTCATAAGTAAAATAATAGGAGTTTTCACTGTTGCAACAACACACTGATTGGCCTAGAGGTAGAATCCAAAAATCCAGTCTCATTACACGGATTGAGTCAAGCTCAAGAAAGACATTAAGTTTGCAATTTCCAGTCTATCCAGCTGTGAATGGATACCTGACCCTGTACAAGCTTGGGTAATGTAAAGCATCAAGGGAGAGAAGGATGGTCACAAGCCTTATAATGCCACCTCACTCCCATACAACCTCAGCATTATGGGACAATCTTTACCTTTACTACTTCAGGTGAGGGAGGGTAAGAAAGGATGTCCTGCCACATGAGCTATCAACCACACACTGTGACCCCTTCTTGAGCACACTGAGCATGACACTTCTTCCCTTGTATTACCTGTAGTTTGGAAACCATTTACAGATGTGAATCAATAGACAACTTGTGCGTGGCTTGACCACTTAATTCTCACATGGACATATTCAGCACGAGAAAGACAACACACACTGAGTTAAAAACATGAGGAAAGTGTGCAACCAAGGAGCTGGAAAGATTGACAGAAGTCCCTACGAAACATGTGAATTGTGTGTGCGCGCGTGTGTGTGTGTGCGTGTGTGCGTGTGAGCGTGCGTGTGTGCGCGCGTGTGTATGTGCGCGCACGTATATGTGCGCGTGCGAGTGTGTGTGTGTGTGCACGTGTGTGTGTGTGTGTGCGTGCGTGTGTGTGTGCGCGCGCGCGCGTGTGTGTGTGCACGTGTATGTGTGTGTGTATACGTCTGTGTGTGTGTGTGTGTGTATACGTCTGTGTGTGTGTGTGTATACGTCTGTGTGTGTGTGTGTGTGTGTGTGTGTGTGTGTGTGTGTGTGTGTGTGTGTGTGTGTGTGTGTGTGTGTATGTGTGCGACATTTTCTAAAATGGACAAAGTTGTTTTTTATCATTTTTACTTTGTGTCTGGCAGTGCATGCAAGGGTATATGGCTATGTGTGTTTGTGTATATATGCACATGGTTTAATATGTGTATTCATGTGTGTTCCTTGTGGGTATATGCACATGGTTTAATGTGTATTCATGTGTGTTCCTTGTGTATATATGCACATGGTTTAATATGTGTATTCATGTGCGTTCCTTGTGTGTATATGCACATGGTTTAATATGTGTATTCATGTGTGTTTGTGTATATAAGCACATGGTTTAATATGTGTATTCATGTGTGTTCCTTGTGTGTATATGCACATGGTTTAATATGTGTATTCATGTGTGTTTGTGTATATATGCACATGGTTTAATATGTGTATTCATGTGCGTTCCTTGTGTGTATATGCACATGGTTTAATATGTGTATTCATGTGTGTTTGTGTATATAAGCACATGGTTTAATATGTGTATTCATGTGTGTTCCTTGTGTGTATATGCACATGGTTTAATATGTGTATGCATGTGTGTTCCTTGTGTATACATGCACATGGTTTAATATGTATTCATGTGTGCTCCTTGTGGGTATATGCACATGGTTTAATATGTGTATTCATGTGTGTTCCTTGTGTGTATATGCACATGGTTTAATATGTGTATTCATGTGTGTTTGTGTATATAAGCACATGGTTTAATATGTGTATTCATGTGTGTTTGTGTATATAAGCACATGGTTTAATATGTGCATTCATGTGTGTTTGTGTATACATGCACATGGTTTAATATGTGTATTCATGTGTGTTCCTTGTGTGTATATGCTGGCGTGGCGTGGGTCTGTATATGATTGTATTTGTGATTGTGTGTTTATGCGCACATTTGTCTGTGTTTTTGTGTCCCTGTGTGCGCACGCGCTCGTGTATGTGAGTGTGCGTGTGAATGTGTGTGCATGCATGCACACGTATGGCCTGTTTGTGACCGTATGATCACAATGAAAGGAAATGTGCGCTTGTGTGTGCTTGCATAATCCGTGTTCATAGCGTGAATGTATGAACGTGTGTATATGCCTGTGTGTGTGTGTGTGTGTGTGTGTGTGTGTGTGTGTGTGTGTGTGTGTGTGTGTATGTGTGTGTGTGTGTATGTGTGGGCGTCTGTGTGTACGTGTGTGTACATGCCTGTGTCTGTGTGTATGTGTGGGTGTCTGTGTGTACATGTGTGTATATGCGTGTGTCTGTGTGTACATGCCTGTGTCTGTGTGTACGTGTGTGTACATGCCTGTGTCTGTGTGTATGTGTGGGTGTCTGTGTGTATGTGTGTGTATATGCGTGTGTCTGTGTGTATGTGTGGGTGTCTGTGTGTACGTGTGTGTATATGCCTGTGTCTGTGTGTATGTGTGGGTGTCTGTGTGTACGTGTGTGTATATGCCTGTGTCTGTGTTTATGTGTGGGTGTCTGTGTGTACGTGTGTGTATATGCCTGTGTCTGTGTGTATGTGTGTGTGTCTGTGTGTACGTGTGTGTATATGCCTGTGTCTGTGTGTATGTGTGGGTGTCTGTGTGTACGTGTGTGTATATGCCTGTGTCTGTGTGTATGTGTGTGTGTCTGTGTGTACGTGTGTGTATATGCCTGTGTCTGTGTGTATGGTGGATGCACGTGTATTGACATTTCCATGCTTGCACTCCGTTTTGTGAGGATATATGTTAATGCATATACTCATGTCTGTACCTGCACGTGCATGTTCGTGTATATGTGTGCGCGCACGTGTGTGTGTATTCTCGTTATGTATACAATACAATACAACAATACAATACTTTATTTGTATAGCGCAAAATCAGGATTTTATGCAGAGGAGAAAAGGTGAGTTTTGAGAGCGGACTTGAAGTAGACAAAAGTAGGTTGCTGACGGACAGAGAGAGGAAGTTTGTTCCAGGAAAGTGGACCAGAAACAGAGAAGGCTCGTGGACCATAGGTATTGAGCTTAGTGCGTGGAAAGCGAAAAGTCAGAGGATCGGAGGCAGAGCGGAGGGTACGTGTATCTTTCTTTGAGTGTGCATAAGTGTGTGTGTGTGTGTGTGTGTGTGTGTATGTGTGTGTGTGTGTGTGTGTGTGTGTGTGTGTCTGTGTGTGTGTCTGTGTGCAGATATGTGTATACGTACACACATGCAGAAACGTGTTTATGGCAACGTTTGTTTCAATGAATGTGCGTGTGTGTTGTGTGTATGTGTTGTGTGTGTGTGTGTGTGTGTGTGTGTGTGTGTGCGTGTGTGTACGTGCGTGGGTGCGTGCGTGCGTGCGTGCGTGCGTGTGTGTGTGTGTGTGTGTGTGTGTGTGTGTGTGTGTGTGTGTGTGTGTATGTCTGTGTGTGTACTGTGTGTGTCTGTGTGTGTCTGCTCGTATGTAAGCGTTTGTGGTTGTCTCTGTAGGTGAATGTGTGAATGAGTCTGTGTGGATTCTCTTGTGATTGTGTTTGAATATATGTGTGTGTGTGTGTGTGTGTGTGTGTGTGTGTGTGTGTGTGTGTGTGTGTGTGTGTGTGTGTGTGTGTGTGTGTGTGTGTTTGCGTTTGTGTTTCTTTGTCTATCTGATTGTCCACAATATGTGCTGAACTGATATGTTGTTTCCTTCACTTCACAGATTTCAAAAAGGAGAATAGTTTTGATGAGTTATGAGTTAAAACCCTGCATGTAAAACAAACCCTGTCACTGACCCAACACTGACCAATGAACCTCACACGATAAATACTGGACAGCAGTGGGGATGGTGAGAACTTCCCACATTTGCTTTTTGTTACAAACGTTCTGGTTGGAAAAAAAGATGGAAGTAAAAACGTGAATACTGTCTTTCTCTGTTCAATACCTGTTGTGTTAAAACCATTAGAAACAAAGTGATATAACAGTTACCTTAGTGACGTCTATACAGGAATCGTTCAGTGTCAGGTATCATCCAAACAGTGTCCAATGTCTACAGGAAACAAATGGTAAAACAACCAACACTTCTGTCTTGTAACCCAGTGTTCGTCTTCTTTTACAAACTGATCTGAATTGGGATTCACTGTCGCTATTTATATGGCTGTTTCAAGTTCCACAGTGAAAGAATGATTAACATTGATGTAAGGATAGAAGTGTGTGTGTGTGTGTGTGTGTGTGTGTGTGTGTGTGTGTTGTGTGTGTGCGTGCGTGCGTGCGTGCGTGTGTGTGTGTGTGTGTGTGTGTGTGTGTGTGTGTGGTGCATATGAAGGTTTGGATGATGATGTGTGTGTGTGTATATATATGTGTGTGTGTGTGTGTGTGTGTGTGTGTGTGTGTGTGTGTGTGTGTGTGTGTGTGTGTGTGTGTGCGTGTGTGTGTGTGTGTGTGTAGATAAATACGTGTATTTAAATGTATGTGTGTGTTTGATAGGAGTGTGTTTGTATGTGTATATGCATGTATATTTTGTTATCATGCATGTTCTTTTTCTATATGTGTGTTACATAACTGCGTATGTGCTTTTGCAGATTTGGAATTACGTAAATGTTGGTATGACTGTATTAATTTGCCATTTGACTTAATTGACATTGATTTCTTGGATCACATTTATATCGTTGAAGACGTTCTTTAATATACTTAGTTGTTACATGCATTCGTTGTTATTCTTTTATCTATAAAGCTTTTGAAGTTTCAAAATGTCATAAGTATCATTTTTAAGATGTCAATTCACCAATGATGATAACCTGAAAATAAATGGTAAATTATGATGATGGTGTAAGAATTTTCAGAGAAATCATGCAAGCAACAAAATCTAGATTGTTATGATATTTTAACAATCTGACTGAAGGTACACTCTTCAGCGTCATTACAACCATTCTCAAGAAGACGTCACAGTGTTTGGATGAGTCCATATGCACCACACAAAAACATGTCATGCAACACGTTGATATCAGGTCTCAGTTTCACTTTCTCAAGAGGACGTCTCCGCGCTTGGAACGAATTCCATATGCACTAAAGTCACAAGTGCCATGTGTATGGTGATCATGGCACAGGCTGTAAGCCTGCACATAAACCCATGAACTGGGTAGGCCTTGAGGCCCTACCTAGACTATGTTTTACCTAGTCTATATTTTATACTGGTACAGTATTTTATCAGCCTACCACTGGAATAATCTTGGTTATATGTAAATGACATGTGTATCTGTGTATCTTATCTTCAAAAAATGAACATGTATATAAAGTAAATAAATGAATGATTAAAGGTCTGAATCACAACACAACTAGCTATCCTGTATAAACTCGTCTCACGTGACAGACCCCCCACCCACCCCCTCCCCAGTCAATGCCCAAATGCTCATCTGTCTATCAACTAGGTGAAGACATGTTAACATGTTGCCTCATGTAATCTTCAAGATTGCAACATATTGTGAACGTGTCTCTTGTAATCTACAACATGACAACACTTTGATAACACTTTGATAATGGGTTGTTCATATAATCTACAACATTACAACACTCTGATTACAGGTTGTCCATACAATCTACAACATTACAACACTCTGATTACAGGTTGTCCATACAATCTACAACATTACAACACTTTGATTACAGGTTGTCCATACAATCTACAACATTACAACACTTTGATTACAGGTTGTCCATACAATCTACAACATTACAACACTCTGATTACAGGTTGTCCATCCAATCTACAACATTACAACACTTTGATTACAGGTTGTCCATACAATCTACAATATTACGACACTCTGATTACAGGTTGTCCATACAATCTACAACGTTACAACACTCTGATTACAGGTTGTCCATACAATCTACAACATTATAACACTCTGATTACAGGTTGTCCATACAATCTACAACATTACAACACTTTGATTACAGGTTGTCCATACAATCTACAACATTACAACACTTTGATTACAGGTTGTTCATATAATCTACAACGTTACAACACTCTGATTACAGGTTGTCCATACAATCTACAACATTACAACATTCTGATAACGGGTTGTCCATACAATCTACAACATTACAACACTCTGATTACAGGTTGTCCATATAATCTACAACATTACAATACTCTGATAACGGATTGTCCATACAATCTACATTACAACACTCTGATAACAGGTTGTCCATATAATCTACAACGTTACAACACTCTGATAACAGGTTGTCCATACAATCTACAACATTACAACACTCTGATTACAGGTTGTCCATACAATCTACAACGTTACAACACTCTGATTACAGGTTGTCCATACAATCTACAACATTACAACACTCTGATTACAGGTTGTCCATACAATCTACAACATTATAACACTCTGATTACAGGTTGTCCATAT
Organism: Monoplex corrugatus; assembly: GCA_030674185.1. Classification (NCBI taxonomy): domain Eukaryota; kingdom Metazoa; phylum Mollusca; class Gastropoda; order Littorinimorpha; family Ranellidae; genus Monoplex; species Monoplex corrugatus. The sequence continues at coordinate 6,465 of JAPXFY010005885.1, forward strand.
AATCTACAACATTACAACACTTTGATTACAGGTTGTCCATACAATCTACAACATTATAACACTCTGATTACAGGTTGTCCATATAATCTACAACATTACAACACTCTGATTACAGGTTGTCCATACAATCTACAACATTACAACACTCTGATTACAGGTTGTCCATACAATCTACAACATTATAACACTCTGATTACAGGTTGTCCATATAATCTACAACATTACAACACTTTGATTACAGGTTGTCCATACAATCTACAACATTATAACACTCTGATTACAGGTTGTCCATACAATCTACAACATTATAACACTCTGATTACAGGTTGTCCATATAATCTACAACATTACAACACTTTGATTACAGGTTGTCCATACAATCTACAACATTATAACACTCTGATTACAGGTTGTCCATATAATCTACAACATTACAACACTCTGATTACAGGTTGTCCATACAATCTACAACATTATAACACTCTGATTACAGGTTGTCCATATAATCTACAACATTACAACACTTTGATTACAGGTTGTTCATATAATCTACAACATTACAACAGGTTGTTAACAGGTTCTCTCGTGTAATCTACAACATTACAACACGTTGATAACAGGTTCTCTCATATAATCTTCAATATCACAATACATCATTTACAACACATAGTCCACAATATTACGACGCATTGATTACAACAGGTTGTTATCAGGTTCTCTCATATAATGTACAATATCACAACACATTGATTGCAACACATTGTTAACAGGTTGTCTTATATAATCTACAACATTACAACACGTTGTTAACAGGTTGTATTACATGTCTTCTTTTACTCTAGTTACGGATTTTCGGGGGTTTGTGTGTGTGTATGAGTGTGTGCGCCCGCCTGCGCGCGCGCGCGCGCGCGCGTGTGTGTGTTGTATTGTGTTGTGTTGTGTTGTGTTGTGTTGTGTTGTGTTGTGTTGTGTGTGTGTGATGTGATGTGAGAGAGAGAGACAGACAGACAGAGAGAACAGACAGAGAAACAGAGAAAGAGCTGGAGAGACAGACAGACAGATACACAGAAAGAGACAGAGACAGGCAGACAGACAGACACAGAGAGATATACACAGATAAAAAGAGAGAGAAAACAGAGACAGAGACGGACAGAGAAACTGAGAGACACGCAGACAGACAGACAGAAAAGACAGAGAGACATAGAGACAGACAGACAGAGACAGAAAGGCAGTCAGACATACAGAGAGACAGACAGAGAGAGACACACACACAGAGAGACACACAGAGACAGAGACAGTTGGAGAGAAAGAGGCAAGTACAAAGAAAGACAGGCAGAAGACACAGACAGACACACACAGACACACACACACACACACACACACACACACAGACATACAAGTAGAGAAGGACTGATTGAGTGAGCCTAGTGCCCGTAGGTGGCGGTTTCACAGCTTCACGCATTTTCTTCTCCGGTTTTCACAATGAAGAAGAACAGAATTTCAGTTGGATTGTGCGTATGGATTAAATGTTGGAGGAAAAAATAATAAACAACATTCGTTACGCAGATGACACCGAGCTAATTGCAGAAAATAAAAGGGACCTACAAAACCTCGTGAATATAATAGAAATAGAAAGCAAAAATAAAGGGTCGGAGCCAAATAGCAAGAAGGCTGAAGTCATGGTAATCAGTAAAAAAAAATATATATATATATATATAAAATCCACTCAGGCAAAATAACGGCAAACGGCACAAAACTCAGGCAAAATAACGGCAAACGGCACAACCTTGAGACAGATTGATAAGTTTAAATATGTGGGAACGATCATCTCACCAGACAGCAGATGCACATCAGATATAGCCAGCAGAATCGGCCAAGCCAAAACAGCATTCAAGAAGATGAAAGGCATTCTTACCAACAAACGCCTATCAATTAACATCAGGAAGAGAGTTCTTGAATGTTACATAGAACCGATAATGTCATACGGTTGTGAAGCATGGACAGTCAATAAGCAAAGCCAGAACAAGATTGAGGCAGCCGAGATGTTGTTTCTATGAAGAATTTTGAGAGTTCCATGGACAGCAAAGAAAACAAACGAGACAGTCTTGATGGAGGCAGACACAAAAAGATCATTGATAAGGAAGATAAGAAAAAGACAGGCAACATTTATAGGCCATTTTATAAGGATAAGGGAATTAGAGCACCTGGTCGCAACAGGAAAGGCGGAGGGAAAGAGAGCACCAGGTAGACCCAGAGAGAAAATATTGGAAGGACTTGCAGGGTGGCTGAGGACAGAGAGGGTGGAAGATGTGCTTGCGGCAACAAGGGATAGATACATATGGAGGGCCATGATCGCCAACTCCATGCAGCAGGGCACATCATGATGATGAGTGTGCATGTGTACACCTCCACCTCTCTCTTGTTTCCCTGTGAGCGTAAATGTGTGTTTGGATTGGTTTGTTTCTATGTGTGGTGTGTGTGTGTGTGTGTTGTGTGTGTGTGTGTGTGTGTGTGTGTGTGTGTGTGTGTGTGTTGTGTGTGTGTGTGTGTGTATGTGATGTGTGGTGTGTGAGCAAGAGAGAGACAGAGATAGAGTCAGAGAGACAGACAGACACACAGAAAGAAGAGACAGACAGAGAGAGAGACAGGGAGAGAAAGAGAGTGGGAGAGAGAGAGAGAGAAAGAAGGAAGAGAGAGAGAGAGAGAGCAGAGACAGACACACAAGAGAAACTGAGAGACACACAGAGAGACAGACAGACAGAGATAGACAGAGACAGAAAGACAGACATACAAAGAGACAGACAGACAGACACAGATAAGTGACAAAGACAAACAGATAGACAGACAGAGAGACAGACAGACAGACAGGCATATACAGAGAAGACAGGCAGTAGACACAGACAGAAGACACAGACACAGACACAGACAGACAGACTCAGAGAGAGGAACATATAGAGAGGGACTGATGTAGTGAGCCTAGTGCATGTGAGAGAGGTTTCACAACTTCAGACTTTTTATCCACCGTTTGTCACAATGAAGGAGAACAGACTTTCAGTAGAGTGTGCCTATGTACACCTTCATCCCTCTCTTGTTTCCCTGTGAGTGTAATGTGTGTTGTGGTTTGATTATTTTGGTTTGTGTGTGTGTGTGTGTGTGTGTGTGTGTTTTGTGTGTGTTGTGTGTGGTGTGTGTGTGTGTGTGTGTGTGTGTGTTGTTGTTTGTGTGTGTTGTGTTGTGTGTGTTGTGGTGTGTGTGTTGTGTTGGTGTTGTGGTGTTTGTGTGTGTGTTGTGTGTGTGTGTGTGTGTGTGTGTGTGCGTGTTGTTGTGGTGTGTGCGTTGTTGTGCGTGTGTGTGTGTGTGTGTTTTGTGTTTGTGGTGGTGTGTGTGATGCGTGTGTGCGTATGTGTGCGTGAGCGTGTGTGTGCGTGTGTGTGTATATGTGTGTGTGTGTTAAGTGCATGGTGTGTGTGTTGTGTGCGTGTGGTGTGTTTGTGTGTGTATATGTGTGTTGTGCGTATGTGTGTGCATGTGTGTGTTTTGCGTGAGTGTGTGTGTTGTGTGTGTGTATGCTGTGTTGTGTGCATGTAGTGTGGTGTGTGTGTGTGTGTGTGTGTGTGTGTGTGTGCATGTGTGCGTGAGGTGTTATGTCTGTGTGTTTGTGTGTGTGTGTATGTGTTGTGTGTGTTGTGTGTGTGTGTGTGTGTGTGTGTGTGTGTGTGTGTGTGTGTGTGTGTGTGTGTTTGAGAGAGAGAGAGAGTGTGTGTGTGTGTTGTGTGTGTTGTGTTTGTGTGTGTGTGGTATGTGTGTGTGTGTATGTGTGTGTGTATGTGCGTGTGTGTGTGTTGTGTGCATGAGTGTGCTTGTGTGTGTATGTGTGTTTGTGTGTGTGTGTATGTGTGTGCATGAGTCTGAGTGTGCATATGTGGGCATGTGTTTGTGTGCATTTATGTGTATGTGTGTGCATGTGTGCGTGAGTGTGTTATGTCTGTGTGTATGTGTATGTGTATTGCGTGCATAAGTGTGCATGTGTATGCGTGTGTGTCTGTATGTGTATGTGTGCGTGTGTGTGTGCGTATGTGTGTGTGAATGTGTGTGTGCATGTGTGTGTATATGTGAGTGTGTTTGTGTGTGGTGTGTGTGTGCTGATGTTTGTGTATGTGTATGTGTGTGTGTGTCTCTTGTTTCTCTGTGAGTGTAAATGTGTGTTTGGTTTGTTTTGGTTTGGTTCTGTGTGTGTGTTTGTGTGTGTGTGTGTGTGTGTGTGTGTTTTACGTGTGTGTATGTATGTATGTGTGTGTGTGTGTGTGTGTGTGTGTGTGTGTGTGTGTGTGTGTGTGTGTGTGTGTGTGTGTGTGTGTGTGTGTGTGTGTGTGTGCCGCGTTTTCAGTTTCAGTTTCTCAAGACGACGTATCAACTCTGTGTGTGTGTGTGTGGTGTGTGTGTGTGTGTGTGTGTGTGTGTGTGTGTGTGTGGTGTGTGTGTGTGTGTGTGTGTGTGTGTGTGTGTGTGTGTGTGTGTTTAAAAATGCACTTTTTGAAAATTCCTTGATACACTTTGGCCTCTGTTAACTCTTTACCAGTATACTTGGCTGTATCAGGACGGAAGCAGATGTTTTCCAGCCCACACATCCCGATGAACAACTCATCTCCAGGAGAAAGTTGCACTGGCCTAATGCTAGAGGCTACACATGTGAATTCTTGACAAGTATAGTAGAATAAGAAGATCGCAAAACCGGAGATGTAATCTTGAGAAACCGAAACTGAATTGGTTCCAGTGGTCACAGACAGCGCGCACAGCCATGCAAAATCCAGTACATTCTACTAGATACTTCATGTACATTCCTTCCGGTTTAGAACCATCACAATATTTGTTCATATAGAATGAAGTAAAAATAAAAATATATATATATGTCTTTAGTGCACAATGGAATGAAATAATGCCGTCTCTCGAAATGAAATGGTTGCAAACAATTTGCCAGGGTTGCAGTAAAAGCGTATCACCGTCTACGTGTGAAAACAGACGAAACCAAACGTAGGACGGGACACAGAGACCTTTAATACCTGTCTATACATACATGACATAACACACTTCCTGTCTGTGTTTTCCGTGGGTGCTGTGTTGACAGGGAGTGATTATTGTATCATTGACTCCTTGACTGAAATAGTTATTTTTAAAAATCAGAGTGATTAAGACTTTATAATTCAGTTGATAGTACAAGCCTGTGTACTGATAACTTCCTAGCTGTCAGCAAAGAGTTTTTTTGTGAAGAAAAAGAAAACTGTATTTGGATGGTAGTGTTTAGGATTTATTCATTTCTTTATACAATACATCTCATAATGGGTGGCAAAAGAATCAGAGCAACAACAAAAAATTACAGAATGGTATACTGTTGCAATGATGGAGAAAAAAAATTAAACTTGTATGTCCTGGAAAAGCTGTGATATTCGGAGCATGGAAGTAGGATATGCTGGATGAAGTAGATGGCCAAAGCGCGCAACAGATCTTCAAAAAAAGGGGAAAAAATACCCAGAGATCATCAACACGAGTTGCATGAGACCAAGTTTTGTGCTGATTCCACCATTTACCAAAACAAATGATTCTGATCAAACTTACAGTACCTTATAAGAGTAGACTGGAGGACACTCAAAAACTACCAGACTTATCCAGCCATAACTGGCGGGAATCGGGCTTCCAAACCAAAGTCATCGCCAATGAGGTTGTAGCAAGGGGGACGACCTCCGAAAACAATTGTCATAAATTCTGGGAAGGAGAGAGAACCAGAGCTCTAGAGGGAGTGGTAGAAGCAACTGAAAAGATTCTTAGTTAGATCTGATCGAGGAGGAACAAAAATGAATTTCATCAGACTTAAACTTTCTTACGTACAGCAGATGTCCCATAGATAAGCGGTCAAGACATCTATCACAAAGGTGACTTGGCCTTGAGGCACAAGACCATCTTGGAGGTGAGGGTTCAAACCCAGTGGAGGTAAAAGAACTGGCAACAAGCAGGTCATCCAAGAGTCACAACCTGTAACTGGACGCAGTCTGGCTCCCTTAGAGTGTAAGGAGTTTAGGGCCGAAACACTTGTTTGAGGAAAGGGGTTCTCCTCTGTGGACCTTCTGCTGTCCAGCTCTCCTCAGAGTTTCTTGCTTCAAAGACAACATGGAATTTTAAATCACGATGGAGGTTACAGTATCTGAACATATTTTCCTATACTTTAACTCAAAACTTTCATGAAGAATAATCACAGAAATTATTAAGATAAACACTAGATAAAAAGTTCGGAGTTTGTTCAAGAGAGATTTTATTACACTCAACACTAGATAAAAAGTTCGGAGTTTGTTCAAGAGAGATTTTATTACACTCAGCCAATTCCATATGCGCTCCACCCAAATCTGCCAGCCATTATTTGGTAGAATCCCCGAGTCTGTTCAAAACCCTAAGCGCTGACAAGGTCTTGAATGAAACGGGGAAAATGGGAGATGCACCTACGAAACTCATAGCTGACACCACCAGAAAGATGGAAACGTTAAGATGGGCAGCGAACAGGCCAGTTTTTAATGTTTGAGAGCTGGGGTTTAATTCAAGATATTTTTTGTTTGTCTGTTTGTTTTTCAAAACAGACTTGAGTTTCTGTCCAACCACGCGCGGAATGATTGAGTTTTTCCTCCTCTTCCTGTAACAGTGCTGTGACACGTAATATTAAATCATGCTGAACTTTGCCTTTCGGATTCTTATAAGAACTGTTTTTACGCTGTGGAGCTATTTACTAATCACTTAATGACAATGGTAAAGTTGTGGGAAACATCTAAATTTGCGGAAAGGAAGTAGCCTATGTCCAGTCAAAAGTCAGCGACAAAGGTGAATTCACAATATATAACAAATTTATCCTATCTGAAAACGCGTCCCATGTGGTCTAGTGGTTAGGATTCCTGGCTTTCACCCAGGCGGCCCGGGTTCGATTCCCGGCATGGGAACTTTTTTTTCAATTTTTTTTTCCTTCTACTTTTTTACAATTTATTTCATTATAGTTATCTATTTGCTTATTTTTTTTAATAAAGGGAGACTGTTTCTCAGCGACTGGAGTGTGTGTGTTTGTTTGTGTGTGTGTGTGTGTGTGTGTGTGTGCGTGTGTGTGTGTGGTGTGACAAAACTGAATGAACAAGATTTTCTCAACTCTTTATGCGTGTATACCAAATTTTGGTCAAAGTTTTGAACAGTTAGGAGTCGCAAAAGCATAAGCTTGGAAGATAAAGTTCCAAGGCCAAGGTCACATACACATATAAAAAAAAGTTTCTTAAAGTGAGTACTTTTTCAAGAAGGTGTGTGAACTGCAAGCACTTTCTTGGGAATTTCTACAATAAAAAAAAAATCTGTTTTCACGATCGTTACAGTTTACCATTGTTCGTTATGCACGTCAAGTTTTATTTCATTCAATCGAAGCTTCTTCAAGGTCATAATGACCTGAATGTTCCTTAATATGT
>JAPXFY010005886.1:5000-10000 GCA_030674185.1 Monoplex corrugatus
TCCTCCATAGGGGACTTTTTGTTCTTGTTTTTTCCCGATCTAATAGAAACAACATATTTGTGCAGACCTGATGATGCCTAACCCCCCCCCCCCCCCCATTGTGCGTGTATCCGTACAGAATATCAAATAATGTGCGTTAAAAGTACGGCAAGTCATATCAGTTGAAATACGAGGACACCCGGGATGCAACCAGTGACGTAACTTGTACCGTTAAAAAAATAAAAGTATGATCATTTTCACTATCATTATCATTATCTCTGCCTGCCTGCCTTATGTCTGTCTGTCTCGCTTTATCTATCTATCTATCTATCTATCTATCTATCTATCTATCTATCTATCTATCTATATATATATATATATATCTGTCTCGCTCTATCTATCTATCTATCTATGTATCTATCTATCTGTCTATGTATTTATCTATCTATACATATATATATATATATATATCTGTCTGTCTTCTATCTATCTGTCTATCGATCTATCTATCTATCTATATCTGTCTATCTGTCTATCTATCTATCTATCTGTCTATCTATCTATCTGTCTGTCTGTCTGTCTATCTATCTATGTCAGTCTGTCTTTCCTTCTCTCTGTCTCGCGATCGACTTTGTTGTATTAACATTTGTTGTGAGTGGGTAGTACATCTAACATGTGTTTGTTGTAGTTATAGAAAGGAGAGACTAGGTCCCAAGCGCTCATCATATTTCGATTGCATAGGAAGCCTATTAAATCTTAAGTTTATTTGTGAGTTTTCGCAAAACAAAAAAAAAAGTAAAATTGATATGATTCTAACACTTATGATACTTCTAAGAGATCAGACATCTTCTGTTCCTGGGCCACGATTGTCAGACTAGACGTTGGCCTGAATTCTGTATTAAGTCAGTGATCCCTCAGTTGAACTCTGTCACTGATTCAGCCCAGTAAGTAACAAACAAGTATCTCGTTCAAAGTGTCTTTGTGTTCCATTCTTAGTTATAGCAATCCGATACTATAAAAGAGTTGTGGTTTACAGGCAGACTGACTGGTGTTTTATGACAGCGTTCAGCTATGAACGCCATTGCAATTCACTCCTGTCTGGTCTTCCTGCCTCCACCATTCACATCCCACAGCGCATTCAAAACAATGCTGCACGCCTTGTACTCAAAAAGAAAAAAGCTGACCACATATCTCCTCTCCTGGCACAACTTCACTGGCTCCCTGTATCAAAGCGCATACAGTACAAACTAGACACCATGTGCTACAAAAGCCTCAATAACGCAGCCCCCGATTACCTGTCAAGCCTACTTGAGATCTATGTTCCCTCACGTACCCTCCGCTCTGCCTCCGATCCTCTGACTTTTCGCTTTCCACGCACTAAGCTCAATACCTATGGTCCACGAGCCTTCTCTGTTTCTGGTCCACTCTCCTGGAACAAAATTCCTCTCTCAGTCCGTCAGCAACCTACTTTTGTCTCCTTCAAGTCCGCTCTCAAAACTCACCTTTTCTCCTCTGCATAAAATCCTGACCTCACTCAATCCCCTCTGCAGCCTGTCTCCATTCGAAGGGGAATCACATTGTAATATATAATTGTATATAATATGCTCTCTATAATTTTCCATTGCTTTTATTCTTTCTCCCCATTTATAGCCGTGTGCGTGCGTGCGTGTGTGTGTGTGTGTGTGTGTGTGTGTGTGTGTGTGTGTGTATGTGTGTGTGCGTGCGTGCGTGCGTGCGTGCGTGTGTGTCTGTTTCAGCGCTTAAATTTGATTTTATCAAGATTTTGCGCTACATAAATAAAATATTGTATCATTGTATTCTTCCCTTCCTCCTTCCCTCTCTATCTATTTCTCTCTCTGTCTGTCTGTCTGTCTGTCTAGCTTTCTCTTTCTGTATGTCTCTGTCTCTGTCTCTCTCTCCATCCCCGCCCCCGCCCCCGCCCCGAAAAATTCAATGATTTGCGCAATGAAATTTGTCTAGATTAAGATCATCAAGTTGCTTGTTAGTTCTTATCTGGTTTTGCTTCTGAAGTGCTGATTTTTGACAACATTCAGGGTTTTGCACGATCACGAACCCTAGTTCTTCTTCCTCCTCCGTCCACTTATCCCTCCATCTGCCAGCTCTTACGCCCCCCCCCCCCCCCCAGCCCTTCCCCGGAGGTTGAATGATCTGTGTTTTATACGTTTCTTTGATCAAAGATTAATTAGCTGATTCTGTGGTCTTGTCTGTTTATGCTTTTGGAGTCTTACCCTTTGACAGGCATGATCATGAGCTGTCTCGCAACGCCGTTTTAATTAGTGAAATATCAAACTTTTCACATGCTTAGTTAATTAGAGAAACGTTGGAAAGACTTGCACTTTCGTGAACCCTGTTTTTTTCCACTGTTATTTTGAAAGTTTGTTTTGACGTTGACACGAAGAAGTGTGTGTGTGTGTGTGTCTGTGTGTGTTTCTGTGTGTGTGTGTCTGTGTGTGTGTCTGTGTGTGTGTGTTTGGAGTGTGTGTGTGTGTGTGTGTGTGTGTGTGTTTTGGAGCGTGGGGGGGGGGGGGATAGGGTGTGTGTGTGTGTGTGTGTGTGCGTGTGCGTGTGTGTGTGCGTGTGCGCGCGTGTGTATATTTATCTTTCTGTCAATTTCTCAGTGAAGAAATTGTATAAGCACACATTTCTCAGCAGTCCGTAAATGAATTTTGACCAGTTTTTATGCATAACTCTTATTTAGTGAAGATAATAGAACGTATAAGTACAGACTGGGGTGGCCCAATATTTTGACCATGAAACCAAACTGAAAAATTATTCACTGGAAGACACCTAAGCAACTTCAGGTTGGAAATAGTGAAAAGCTATGTTGTTGTACAAACGTCTTATTCTGCGAATGTTTCCCGAGATCGATCAAAGCTCAGGACCATAGTTATGCAAATTTGTTCACAAGTATCCACAGAGATTTTTCGATCATTTATCTCTTTTTTTTCTTCTTTTTAAACTTTTTTTTTATACCAATTTTGGATCACTTAGGCAGTCTTGTGCACACACCTAGGCGCAAGATTCGACATGATTAGAGGTAAGTATTTGGACCGCTGGTCTAAAGCTGTTTTATACTTATATCTCGACTATTTCTGAACCAGTTTGAATTGAATGTTTCGTGCTTTTTAGACACTCACTGGTAACAAATTCATTGTTTAATTGGCTTTCAGTATATTACTGGTGTATCAAACATAGTTCAATAAACGTGAAAAGAGATTGTTGACTTGACTTGACCATTTCTCTTTATGGACAAAGGTGAATGACCTAGGTAGTGGAAGGCTTTCTTTATGGACAAAGGTGAATGACCTAGGTAGTGGAAGGCTTTGTCCTGAGCTCATGTTTTTCTTGTCCATTTCTGCTCTTGAACTATTGATCTTTGACTGAGTTTGAAAAGCTTACGTATCAGTGTTTTCATATGGCAGCCGCCCCACTCCTTCTCTCTCTCTCTCGCTGTCTCTGTCTCTGTCTGTCTGTCTGTCTGTCTGTCACTATCTATCTATCTATTTATCTATATATCTATCTATCTATCTGTCTGTCTGTCTATCTATCTATCTAATCTGCCTGTCTGCCTATCTATCTGCCTGTCTATCTGCCTATCTATCTATCTATCTGTCTATCTATATATCTATCTGTCTGTCTATTTGTCTATCTATCTATCTATCTATGTATCTATCTGTCTATCTATCTATCTATCTATCTATATCTATCTATCTATCTCCTCTCCCCCTTTCTCTCTATTTGGAGCTGAAATGTAATATTTGGGATCTCGATAGCTTTGTAAAGCAGTATGAAAAGGTTAATCTGTTTGTCATGGAAAATATTCTTGGATGTGTCAGTGTCAACACTTAGGATTTGGTTCATGGGATGACAAACATATGTCCAGTTGAATTTCAGTTCTATTGTCCGGTACAGACGCCAGAGAAAAGATTCCCAAAGAATATACAGTATGTTGTTTTGCTTGAATGGTAAAGGGGAAACAATCATATGGATATGTGTGGATGACTCAGAATGTGAGGGACATAAATACATTTGTTCCTATATTCCGTAATAGACTGTTGATTGTAGATGTACTCATGTTCAAAACGATAACAGTGAGACAGTTTCATCCATCACACTGCATTCTCACGTACTTATTGGTTAAGTTGAATGTTCGTCAAAAACACACTATGAAAAGGTCTAGACAAGGGTTATCCGAGATTTTGTGGACATTACTCGCATTATCATTATAGACAACATGATAACTGTTTTTTGTATATTACATAGAAAGACAAGAGAAAAATTTTTTTTTTTCTTGTTCAGCACTAAGCAGTCTTGTGGACTGAACTGAACTGATCCCCCTCCCCACCCACCCCAAAAAATAACAACCAACAACCAAACCAAACAAAACAAAACAAAAATATGTATATATATATTTATATAAACGACTTTCATTACGTACGCAGATCTTGCACATGGCTTTACCAAAGAAGATCAAGTTAAACAACGTGACATCTATTTATGTAAAGCCTTTTACATTCAGGAGCTCACGTACCACTTGAGTAGTCCAATTTCTTTTGCTTTATATAACACTTATATAATGTGTGTTCATTTAACATACACACACACACACACACCCTGCCGCATGATGGGCCATGGATTTACTGTATAAATCTTCCGATTCTCTGTCTCTGCCTGCCTGTCTGTCTGTCTGTCTGTCTGTCTCTCTCTCTCTCTCTCTTTCTCTCTCTCTATCTCTCTCTGTCTCTGTCTGTCTGTCTGTCCTCTCTCTCTCTCTCTCTCTCTCTCATGGTCTCAGAAAAAGCACTGTATCTTTTTCGTGGAAAAATGCTCCTTTGTGTCCTGTGCCGAAGGGCTGTAACTGTCTGTCAGCTTCTTATTGACTGCCCTCAGTTTTCCTGTTGTGACTAGGTGCTCTGATTTTTCTTGCCTCATAAAACGTTTTTTGAATATTGCTTGTCTTTACCTAATCTTTCGTATTAATGCTTTTCTTGAATCTGCCT
>JAPXFY010005887.1:2500-13946 GCA_030674185.1 Monoplex corrugatus
GTGTGCGTGTGTGTGTGTGTGTGTGTGTGTGTGTGAGTGTGTGTGTGTGTTACTAGAAAATTAATAAACCAATGAGTTTATGTCAGTGCGAGAGAATCTCTCTCTCCCTCTCTCTCACTCTCTTTCTCTCATTCTCTCTCACTCTCTCTGTACCTCTCTGTCTGTCTGTCTGTCTTTCTCTTTATCTCTTCTCTCTCCCTCTCTCTCTCTCTCTACCTCCCCAACTTCCGTAATGTTTATGTGTGCGTATGTATGCACACACACACACACACGCACATACACACACACACACACACACACACACAATATATATATATATATATATATATATATATATATATATATATATTCAGACGGCAGATGCATATCAGAAATAGCTGGCAGAATCAGCCAAGCCAAAACAGAATTCAAGAAGATGACAAGCATTCTTACCAACAAATGCCTATTAATTAACATCAGGAAGAGAGTTCCTGAATGTTATATAGAACCAATACTGTTGTACGGATGTGAGGCGTGGACAGTCAACAAGCAAAGCCAGAACAAGATTGAGGCAGCCGAGATGTGGTTTCTAAGAAGAATGTTGAGAGTTCCATGGACAGCAAAGAAAACAAATGAGACAGTCTTAATGGAGGTAGACACAAGTAGATCACTCATAAGGAAGATTAGGAAAAGACAGGCAACATTTGTAGGCATTTTCTGAGGAAGGGGGATTTGGAGCACCTGGTCACAACGGGAAAGCTGGAGGGAAGAGAGCACCAGGTAGACCGGGGAGAAAATACTGGACGGACTTGCAGAGTGGCTGGGGATGAGGAGGGTGGGGAGATGCTAGGGGCAACGAGAGATAGGGACAAATGGAAGTCCATGATCGCCAACGCCATGCGGCAGGGATATGTACAGCTGATCAACCAGTTTGCCTATGTCTGTAGGAATGTGGACTGTGAATCTCAACATAACATCAACAAAACCAATGCATTACGTCATGACGTCTCCGAATCACCATCAATCAACATCGACAACGACATGCTTGATGTCACTGACTACTTCACGTATCTTCGCTCTACCATCACCAGCAACCGGTCATTCGATAGGAAAACCCACAAGACCATTGCTACAGCTACTCGAGTGATGGCCAAGTTGAGCAAGAGAGTGTGGGACAACAAGCATTTGACCTTGCACACCAACTTCAAGGTGCACCAAGCGTGTGTCCTCAGTACCTTGATATATGGCAGTGGATCTTGAGATGACGTACAGAAAGGCAGGAGTGCTGACTGGAAAGCTGTCACCTTCCTGCCTACGACCAGTCCTAGGCATCACATATCCAGACATCTTTAACGCTGCTGTGCTGGAACAGACCGGCTCCCCTGGCATACATCTCCTCTAGGAACCAGAAAAAAACACGAATACAGAATCAGAACGTTTGTTTAATACAGCCAGACAAGACGTCTTGTCTTGTCTTGTCTTGCCTTGCCTTGCCTTGCCTTGCCTTGCCTTGCCTTGCCTTGCCTTGCCTTGCCTTGCCTTGCCTTGCCTTGCCTTGCCTTGCCTTGCTTGCCTTGCCTTGCCTTGTCTTGTCTTGTCTTGTCTTGTTAAATACGCGTTCTGATTCCTTTTCCGTGTTTTTTTCCCTGGTGCCTGTTAACTTGAGCGTGAGCAGTTACACTTGTATTGGATTATGCATCTCCTCTGTTATCATCGAGTGTGTTGGCTGAGACATGTGCACCGAATGAAGGACTATCACATACCACTGGTACATGTGCACTGAATAAAGGACTGTCACATACCACTGGGTTATGTGCACCGAATCAAGGACTGTCACATACCACTGGGACATGTGCACCAAATGAAGGACTGTCACATACCACTGGGACATGTGCACCGAATGAAGGACTATCACATACCACTGGTACATGTTCACTGAATGAAGGACTGTCACATGCTAAAGGACGTGTGCACCATATGAAGGACTGTCACATACCACTGGTACATGTTCACCGAATAAAGGACTGTCACATACCACTGGGACATGTGCACCGAATGAAGGACTATCACATACCACTGGTACATGTTCACTGTTTCGTTCTTTCTACAGCCAACTCGGAAGACAGGGCAATGCTTCTACGTCTTTACTCGTCACTGTCTGATTCTCGACTGACCATATATACATTTCACAGTGAACAGCAATCAGTTATCATTTAAACGAATATCATGCCGTGCTGCTATCCGCACGCTGTTTACTGTTAACACACGTCACATCTCCCTTTCTTTAAGGAAACAAAATCAATAAATCATTTTTCCTATCTTTCAGTCCATACGAAATAAATGTGTTTCCCACCTTTATCACAACATTAACTTAACAAACACTCATTCTCACGCACAGGGCCCAATCATTCATTCACCTCATTTTATCTCTGATCATTATACTATCCATCATCATCATGTCCATATTTCGCAATGTTTTCAGTTTATCTGATTGTGGTAGTCTTCAGTTTCATTCATATTTCAGGAAATCTGGCCTTTTGCTTTGTCTTCCAGACCTTGTTCTGTAAGGAGAACTAACTGGTTCGGGTTGTCCTGTCCTTGTTTGTTTGATAACTTCATCTGGCTCCTTGATGCTGGTTTCTCAGACATTTTGATGACTGGTGACTGATCAGATGAGTTCTCACGGACAGACGATGCTGGCGTCCTGACATCTGTTCCAGTTTCAGTTTTCTTGTTATCTTCCAGCATCTGTTTTGATGGAATGATGATTTGCTGTTGCTTGCCCGATGTGTCGCTTTCCTGATGTCTTCCAGAAATCATCCTTCTCTGGACAAGTCGTTGAGGGTTGATTGTCTGCTGAAGCTCCGTTTGTGTTGTGTCTCGTAGCTGACGACAATTCCTTCTGTACTGACGTCCGTCCTCTGTGCGAATGTTGTATGACAGGATGTTCACCTGTTGGTCTACTTTGGCGCTGATCCACTTTTTGGATCCTGGAGGTTGGAATTTCACAATCTGTCCCGGACTCAGTTCTGTCAGCTCTACTGCGCTTCTGTTGTAGTAGTGCGCTTGCTTCAGTTTCCTTTTCTCAAGTTCTTTCTTGATTGGTACAACTGTAGGTTGGAGTAATGTTTTTGACGTCGGCACTTGTGTTCGTGTTCTTCTGCCGAACAGTCTCTGAGCAGGCGAACTGTTTACAGTCTCGGTCGGGATGTTTCTCAGCTCAAGTAAAGCGAGGAAGGGATCTTGATTGTTGTGTTCTGCTTTTTTCATGCACGTCTTTGCGGCCTTCACCGCGCTCTCTGCTTTTCCATTGGACTGAGGGTAGTGTGGTGAGCTTGTTACGTGTTCAAACCCATAAGTTTTTCTGAACTTTCCAAACTGGTTTGATGTAAATTGAGTTCCACAGTCTGTTGTCAGGCATTCTGGTATTCCGTGTCTTGCCAAGTGTCCTTTTAGACAGACGATGACTTCTTTGGATTCTCTTGTTTGTAACCGATCAATCTCAAAGAAATCAGAGTAGTGATCGACTGTGACCAGGTATTCATTGCCATTATGTTCAAAGATGTCACAAGCGATGTGTTGCCAGGGCAGGTCAGGGATCTCTGTACTGATAAGTGGTTCCTTCTGCTGACCACGTTGGTATGTGTTACAGGCGCTGCATGTTTTGACAAAATCTTCAATGTCCCTGTTCATCCTGGGCCAGTAGACTACCTCACGTGCTCTTCTTATGCAGCTCTGAATTCCTGAGTGGCTTGCATGAAGTTTCTCAAGGATGTCTGCTCTTTCGCTTTCAGGTACAATTACTCTGTGGCTTTTGAAGACAAGTCCGTTGTGGACTGACAGTTCCTCCCTGAAAGGAAAGTATTCTTGTAACTGTAATGAAAGTTGTTGTTTCTCCTCTGGCCAGCCTTGTAGAATGACAGCTTTCAGGGTTTTCATGGTTGCATCTTCCTGAGATGCTTGCTGCAGACTGTTCAGTCTCTCTTGGCTGATGGCCAGTTCTTGCAATGAGTCTGTTTTCTCCAGGTCTGTGAGGAAAACGGCTTCCTTGTGGGTGACTTGCTGTTCCGGTTTTACACACACTGCTCTGCTGAGGGTGTCAGCCAGGTGCATCTCAGATCCACGCTTGTACACTACCGTGTACCTGAACTTCTGAGTTCTGAGTAACATCCTCTGAATCCTCTTAGGTGCTGAGAGCAGGCTCTTCTTGTGAATGGTCTCTAGTGGTTTGTGGTCGGTCTCCACCAGGATGTCTCTTCCATAGAAGTATCTCTCAAACCTTTCCAGACCGAAGAGTATTGCCAGCATCTCCTTTTCTATTTGAGCATAGCTTTTTTCTGTCTCGGTCAAGGCTCGTGATGCGTACTGAATCGGTTGACCATCCTGCATGAGACAAGCTCCAAGTCCAAACTGTGAAGCATCACACTGAAGGGTGGTTGTACGCTTTCCTGAAGAGTCAAAGTAGTGAAGTACCGGTGGCTCAGAGAGTATCTTCTTCACTTTCTTCAGGGCTTCTCCGTGGACGTCTTCATCCCATCTGAAGTGGACGTCTTTTCTTATCAGTTCTCTGAGTGGTGCTGCTGCCTCAGACAGGTTTGGTGCAAACTTTTGAAGGTATCCGACTACACCGAGTAGTCTCTGCACAGCTGCTTTGTCTTCTGGCACTGGGAGTTGTTGGACAGCGTCCAATTTCTTTGGGTCGGCTTTCAAGCCTTCTCTTGAGAAGATGTGTCCCAAATATGATATCTCTGTTCGTTTCATCTCAACCTTCTCCTTGTTGAGTTTGATTCCAGTCTCTCGGCATCGTTGTAGCAAACGTTTCAGGTTGGTATCATGAACTTGTGCTCCTGCTTCGTCGGTTGGTCCTCTGCCAAAAACAAAAATGTCATCATGAACCGCCACCACGCCTGGCAGTCCTGCCAGAGCGATGTCAATCCTCCTCTGGAATTCTTCTGGGGCTGGTGAAATTCCAAAGGGCATTCGTTTCCATCGGTATTTGCCAAAAGGCGTCTCAAATGTTGTCAGGTAGCTGCTGTCTTCGTCCAGTTCAACGTGCCAAAACCCGTTTTTCGCGTCCAGGTGTGTGAAGTATTTTGCATCTTTGAGGAGAGACAGTACGTCATCAATGGTTGGCATGGGGTACTCGTTTCTCCTGAGGGCTTTGTTCAGTGGCTTAGGGTCGATGCACAGTCTGGCTTTCCCATTGCTCTTTGTTGTTACGACCAAACTGCTTATCCACTCCGTTGGCGTGTCTACTTTAGTGACCACGTCCAGTTTTTTCAACCTCTTCAGCTCGTCCTTCACTTTCTCTTGCACTGCTATCGGCCACTTTCTGCAAGGCATCTTCACTGGAGCAATACTGAGGTCTGTTTCTAGGTGTAATTTCCCTTCTAGTTTTCCTTCTCCTTCAAAGACATCGTTGTACTTTGTGAGCATATCTTTTGCATTTTCCTCCTCTTTCTGATTCGCCGCTATCGTTGCAACGTTCTCTTCATTGATCGTCAACAATTGCATGTGCTGTACAGCTTTCAGTCCCAGTACGGGCTTACAGTCCGTTTTGGTGATCGCGAAGTTGACTTTGTATTTCCTTCTGTTCTTGGGGTTTTTCACTCGCAGCACTATCTCCCCTACAGGCTTCATTTCTGTTCCGTTGAACATCACCAGCTTCTTCTTCGTCTCTTGCAGGTCAGACTTTCTTTCATCTCCTGTGACTTCTCTGTACAGGCTCTCAGACATCACGTTTGTTGTTGCACCTGTGTCAAGAAGAAATCTTACCGGCATCTCATTTATCAGCATTTTTGCTCGTATGTTTCTCTCCTTTTTTCTGGTTTTGTCTTCGATCCCGAGGATTTCATTATCGCTTTCAGTGTCAGTCTCCTCTTCTTCGAAGTGTCGAACTCTTGTTTTCTTTTGATTTTTCTTAGGTGTTCTGCAGCATGAAGCAAAGTGATTATTTCCTCCACAAGCTTTGCATTTTCTACCAAATGCTGGACATTTCTCTTTTGCTCTTGGGTGCTTTCCACCACAATATCCGCATTTCTCTCTGTACTCTGGTTTGTTTCCTTTGCTATACTGCTTTGTTGTCTTCTTTTGGTTACAGGTCTTGATCAGTCTCCGCAGTTCTGCTACAGACTGTTCGATAGATTCTCCTGCTGCTTGATGTCTGCAGTTGAATCTGAATGCTTCGTAAGTTTCATTGATTGAATCCACACATTATTCTTCGAATTTCTGGAGAACAGTGTCAATGTCATTTCTTTCAGCTTCATTAGCAAATGCCAATCCTTCATAGATGTCCATAGCATCCAGCCCGATACAAGAAAGAAAAACTGCTGTTCTGTATGTTGAGTCTTCTTCTGTCTGTGTTGTCACAATTTCATAGCTGTCCCAAAGCCTCTTGAATTTCCTCCAGCTGCTCTGCAGGTTTCCTCCATTCACATCAAGTTTAGGAGGCAAGGGAATCTTGGCATGTCGTCGACTGGCTCTTCTCTCATCTTGTTCATCTTCCATGGTTGAACTTTGTAGTCTTCAATATTCTGGATTCTTGTTGGAGTTCGTAATCACGATTCTGACACCATGTTTCGTTCTTTCTACAGCCAACTCGGAAGACAGGGCAATGCTTCTACGTCTTTACTCGTCACTGTCTGATTCTCGACTGACTATATATACATTTCACAGTGAACAGCAATCATTTAAACGAATATCATGCTGTGCTGCTATCCGCACGCTGTTTACTGTTAACACACGTCACATTCACCGAATGAAGGACTGTCACATAATAAAGGACATGTGCGCCGAATGAAGGACTGTCACATACCATTAGGACATGTGCACCGAGTGAACTGTCACATACCACTGGTACATGTTCACCGAATGAAGGACTGTCACATACTAAAGGACATGTGCGCCGAATGAAGGACTGTCATATACCACTGGGACATGTTCACCGAATGAAGGACTGTCACATACTAAAGGACATGTGCGCCGAATGAAGGACTGTCACATACCACTAGGACATGTGCACCGAATGAAGGACTGTCATATACGACTGGGACATGTGCACCTAAAGAAGGACTGTCACATACCAAACGACGTCATGTATGGTGAACTGGCCACAGGACACCATCCAGCAGACTGCCCAGAACTGTGTTTCAAGGACGTCTGGAAGCACGACCTGAAACTCACAGGAGATGGATCAAGACAGCAGGGAACTGCTCACAAACGACTACAGCAGCTGGTGTCACGCTGTTCAAGAAGGAGTCAAGAGGGCGAGGAAAGGCAACAGCCAACAGCTGGAGGACAGCAGACAACACAGGAAGCACAGATAGCCAACAGCTGGAGGACAGCAGACAACACAGGAAGCACAGACAGCCAACAGCTGGAGGACAGCAGACAACACAGGAAGCACAGACAGCCAGCAGCTGGAGGACAGTAGACAACACAGGAAGCACAGACAGCCAACAGCTGGAGGACAGCAGACAACACAGGAAGCACAGACAGCCAACAGCTGGAGGACAGCAGACAACACAGGAAGCACAGACAGCCAACAGCTGGAGGACAGCAGACAACACAGGAAGCACAGACAGCCAACAGCTGGAGGACAGCAGACAACACAGGAAGCACAGACAGCCAACAGCTGGAGGACAGCAGACAACACAGGAAGCACAGACAGCCAACAGCTGATGACAGCAGACAACACAGGAAGCACAGACAGCCAACAGCTGGAGGACAACAGACAACACAGGAAGCACAGACAGCCAACAGCTGGAGGACAGCAGACAACACAGGAAACACAGACAGCAAACTCAGGATTTCGATCCTCACCCCAACTCTGTCTGCAATACCTGCAGTAGAGACTGTCATGCAAGGATCGGATTGCTGAGTCACTACAGATGTTGATTTTGACAGGACTGATCTTGACCGACCAAGGTGCTACCGTTATCTGACGAGATAGACTGATATGTAAAACATACATACATAGATACATACATACATACATACATACATACATACATACATACATACATACATACATACATACGTACGTACATAGATACATACATACATACATACATACATACAGTTATACAAACACAATACAGGCTAAACTCCAGGGACTCAGAGGAGGTCTGGCCCCTGAAGTGTGGCATGCAGGCCCACAAGCGTGTGGACATGCCCTGGTGACCACAGACCAGACCCCCAGCTATGGGTATATAACATCGCTGCCATGTGGTTATCTCAGGAGAAACTAAGGCTAAGGGAGTAAATCCTGATATAAAGTCACTCCCACTGCCTTGCAGGTTGTCATGGCAATGACAAAGGCTAGCGGAAAGTCCGCACAAAAACCGATGGAATGCAACGCGAAACCACCATCGCATATTCCAAAGTCTATGATGGCCAGCCAAAACAAGGGAAAAAAACAAACGAGAAAGTCTTGAAGGAGGCAGACACAAGAAGATCATTACTAAAGAAGATTAGGAAAAAACAAGTTACATTTATGGGACATTTTATGAGGAAAGGGGAATTAGAACATCTGGTCACAACAGGAAAAATGGAGGGAAAGAAACCACAAGGTAGACCCAGGGAGAAAATATTGGATGGACTTGAAGGGTGCCTGAGGACACAAAGGGTGGGAGATGTGCTTGCAGCGAGAGAGGATAGATTCGTGTGGAAGGCCATGCGGCATTGCACATGATGATGATAATGATGCTGATTGTACTGTTTTCTATAGTAGATATCATTATGGTTTGCCATTAAGTCCATATGGCTTGCGTATCCCAGGATTTTTTTTTATGATATGAGATTGCAGGTCCTTTTCTACATCATTTAATTGTATCCAATGATAGACTGATACAATCTACTATAAAAGTATACATGTAGACTAGGTAAAACATAGGCTAGGACCTCAGAACCTCGCTAGCTCATGGGTTTATGTGCAGGTTTAAGGCTTGTGCCATGATCACCATACACGTGGCACCTGTGACGTTAGAGCGTAATGGAATTCTTTCCGAGCACGGAAACATCATGCTGAAAAACTAAAACTGAAACTGGAGCATGCTGTATCATATGTATCAACTTTCGTTTGTACTATATCCCTTATCATTGATTGAGGTCATGTTTAATACTAAATCAGTCAACAAAACTGGAATGCAAGTGAGTGTGATATGTATATTTTAACCCTCTATGTCTCCAAGTGTTCTTCAACTATATTAACACTTCAGATACTTTATTGCTTAATTCAATCATAGTAGCAGTTAGATCCCTCTGCACCCATCTTATAGATTAGTCCTTGATAATCTACACTCTTAGAAATATAAGTTATCAAAAATATGAATGAACCGTAACACATACAATGTCTCATTTATGATAGGTAAATCATTATCTGATCAGTCTGTGTCACGATCTGTGAACAGTTATTTCCACTGAACACATCACAGCCGTATAATCTAATGAGTATGGACGACCAAATGTATAATGACCCTTTCAGAATCAATGTGTGTGGAATCAATTTCATTCCAAAGTTCTAGCAATTAAATTACCACGCAAAAGCACAGTTACATCAGTACAGAAATGTTCAATGACATTTTCAAGACATTCACAAAGTTCTGATACATTATCTTTTCAAAACGAGAAGTATTCTACGGGAATATAACAGCAACAAATAGAATTATAATAATGCATGTTGCATTACTTTGGTCCAATGTTACTGCATGATTCCAGCATTGTTATTGTTGCTTTGTAGCAATATTTTTTCGGTCTAGATTTCTTAAAGATGGAAATATTTGCTAAGAAAAGATGTTTCGTCGTTTTTCTCTGGCGCAATAGACATCAGCATCAAATTTTCGTAGACATATTTCTTTCGCACTTTTTTGTCTAAAAATATTTCTTTAATAAAGATGTTCTTGAGGGATAAAGAATATTATCTGTAACCTGTAAGTTTGTATTTTTTTCTCAATGAAATCGTTCAATTAAATATGTCACGGAAGGACTTATTGTTTTTTGAAAATCCAGGTTGTAATGTCATGGAAGGACTTATTGTTTTATGAAAATCTCTTGCAAACTCCACTTCTAATGAGTATCCACACTCTACGATTGAGAGATCGTTGTCTGTGTCATTGTGTTCTGTGTGGTCTGTACTTTCTGACGCCGTCTGACCCATGACAATGGTCTTCCTCCACAACACTGACACAGTTCTCTGAGAGTTGTTCGGAACTTGGAACTGAGCACCAGGTAAGTGAAAAAGTTGACGGTAGAGTTGAGACAAGAGGCAGTGAACAGAACTCCAGCGACGACAAGAAACGTGTTGTGGAATTTTCGGTACATATAAAACTCAGGGACGAAATAGTAGGTGATCTGAGTGCCCATATCAGGCAAAAAGAAAATGACGTAGACGACACACAAAAACAACATCTTGTTGATTCGACTGTCTCCACCACCACCACCACCACTCTCTGTTTTCCTGTTTCCTGCATCTGTATTCGTTTACGAGATGCCTGGCGTAGTTTAACGATGGTGATGATGCAACAGATGATGACTACGATGACGAAGACAGGTTTGAAGATGGTACTGACAGTTGTTCTGATTTCATATGGAATGATGCTGTCGAGGACAAATCACTCTGCGATCGCTATAAGCAATACTGCGATTGGTGGAAGGGTCCACTTTCCATTTCACCATGTGGACCAACATGATAGGAAGATGGAAAACCAGAAAACCCAGGTACGCCACAATTATGGCTGCCAGCATGGGTCTGGGTGAAAAAAGAAATATGTTTATATAACCTACCTTTTTATATGTATATTTATATTTATTATTTATCTATCTATTTATTTATTTGGTTATTTTGCCTTGTATCACTACCAGTTATTTCTAATTTCATATCATGATCTGTTGTTATTTTTGACAAATTCAATTCATACAGCACTGATGTGTTGGTGTGTGTGTGTGTGTGTGTGTGTGTGTGTGTGTGTGTGTGTGTGTGTTGTGTGTGTGTGTGTGTGTGTGTGTGTGTGTGTGTGTGTGTGTGTGTGTGTGTGTGTGTGTGTGTGTGTGTGCATCTGACTGTGTTTATACTGCAATTATGTATTGACATGGCAGTCCTCACATACAAAACCATATCTACGAAATCTAAAGCTGAATGTTTCAACATATCGCTTGTGTACACAATGAAATATAAAAGGTTATGATTAAGTTAGAAATGTACTTATCTAAAAGTGATGCGATCAATCTCAGACAAGGACTGTTTGTGTCATATAAGTGGAATTATGATTTTCATTGTGTAGAATTACAATTTTTATTGTACAGTACAATCGACATCATCTTCCATTTGTTTGTTGTGATTATTTTTTCCAAAAGAAGAGAGTGCAAATGGCGACCAATGTTGTTCGCCATAACGCCAGACCCCTTCTGAGATAGATGGAAGTCATCTTTCAAATGTCTTTTTTAAATGTGCTCTAAGGATTATTATGGC